>OY740799.1:47701997-47926572 GCA_963514005.1 Raja brachyura
GTAAGTAAATAAGTAAGTAAGTTTATTGGCCAAGTATTCACATACAAGGAATTTGCCTTGGTGCTCCGTCCACAGGTAACAACATGACATACAGTGACAGTTACGAATGACTCAGAAAACACTAAACATTAATAATAAAACATTAATGATAAAACACCATTGATCAACCATGTGAACCAAACAAAATACCAGCTCAAAGGGAGGCTACAGATTTTTGGCTGTTGAGTAGAGCAACTATTCGTGGATAAAAACTGTTTTTATGTCTGTCTGTGGCAGCTTTGACAGTCCAGAGTCGCCTTGCAGAGGGAAGTGATTTAAAGAGTTTGTGGCCAGGGTGAGAGGGGTCAGAGATGATCTTGCCCGCTCGCTTCCTGACCCTTGCAGTGTACAGTTCATCAATGGAGGGAATTTCAGCCAATAACCTTCTCTGCTGATCGGCCGATTCGCTGCAGCCTCCAGGTGTCGTGCTTGGTGGCTGAGCCAAACCAGATGGGGCCCAAATTTGCTCACAGTTCTCCAAATGCGGCCTGACCAGCACCTTATAGAGCCTCAGCATTACAGCTCTGTTTTGCTATTCCAGACCTCTTGATATAATTGAATGTGTCTTCCTTTGCCTTCTTACTCCTGATTCAACTTGCAAGTTAAAGTTTTGGGAATCCTGCATTAGCACTCCCAATCCCAAGTCCCATCGTGTGAGGGTAGAGAGTGTCACTGGCAGTGTGAGGGCAGGTGTGACAACTCGTGTGTGGGTAGTGAGTGTGTGGCTTGTGTGAGGGCAGTGACACACTCACAGTGACAGAATGAGGGGTGATCTTACAGAGGTGTATAAAATCATGAGAGGAATAGATTGGGTAGATGCACAGTCTTTTACCCAGAGTAGGGAAATCAAAATCCAGAGCTCATAGGTTTAGGGTGAGGAGGGGTGGGGGGGGAAGATTTGCTAGGAACCTAGGGGCCAATTTTACACAAAGGGTGGTGGGCGTATGGAACAAGGTAGTAGGTAGTTGAGGCAGGGGTTATTGCATCATTTAAAATACATTGGACAAGTGCATGGAGAGGATAGGTTTAGAGAGATATGGACCAAATGCAGGCAGGTGGGACTTGTGTAGATGGGACATGTTGGTCGATGTGGGAAAGTTGGGCTGAAGGGCCAGTTTCCACACTGTAAGACTATGACGCTATAAATGTGTCCATCACCACCACCTCTGGCATTAGTTGCTGATCCAGGTCTCTGATTCTGCTCATTGTGATTTGCAGGTTTAGCCTATGCCCTCTTGGTGTCGGTACCAGCTGGTTATGGACTCTACGCGGCCTTCTTCCCCATCCTCACCTACTTTTTCCTGGGAACATCAAGACACATATCAGTCGGTGAGAATTTCAGACTACTTGTGTGAGTTGCTATAAGAGTAGCTTTATCGGATACAGCACCACTTGAACCTTCCCTGTCTTCCCCAGGGCCTTTCCCGGTGGTAAGCCTGATGGTGGGCACCGTGGTGGAGAGGATTGTTACCGACGGCGATGCCGGGGCCAATTCCACCATATTCCCCGCTGACATGAGCAGAGAGGATAGGCAAGTGTGGGTGGCGTCATCTGTCACCTTCCTCGCTGGCATCTTCCAGGTGAGCTACGGACGGCCACGGAGAACAAGGCAACAGGCATTTGTGGAGCGGAGAGCGACAGGTTCTTGATTAGGGGCGGCACGGTGGCACAGCGGTAGAGTTGCTTCCTTACAGCGCCAGGGACCACTGGGTTTGTACATTCTCCCCGTGACCTGCGTGAGATTTTTCTGGGTGCTCTGGTTTCATCTCACACTGTAAAAAAAACCTATAGGTTTGTAGCTTACTGGCTTGGTATGAATGTAAATTGTCCCTAGAGTTAGTGTGCGGTCGGCACGGACTCGGTGGGGGGGGGGGGGGGAGAGGGCCTGTTTCCGCACTGTATCTCTAAACTAAACGAAACTAAATTAGTAAGGGTGTTAGGAGTTATGGAGGGGTCGCAGAATATTTTCGGAGTGATTTCATACAGCATTGAAACAGACCCTCAGCCCAACTTGCCAACACCGGCCAACATGCCCCATCAACACTCGTACCGTCTGCCCACGTTTGGTCCATATCCCTCCAAACCTGTCCTACCCATGTACACGACTAAATGTTTCTTAAACGTTGCGATAGTCCCAGCTACAACTACCTCCTCTGGCAGCCCGTTTCATACACACATACGTCATCATTAAAAATCCTGCATCAAAAATGATCACAACAATTTACATCTAAGATGTTTAATCTCCAGTTTGAAAGGCGTCAGCCATTGACTGAGATGTGGAAGCTCTGACTTGGATCCTGCCCGTATCAGGCATGGTGTGGAGACTGAACGAGTTTCCGAGCTTGTCCCGGTGCTCCACACGCTAATACCCGACACTCTTCCCAAACACGCCTCAACATTCCTTCCTGAAAGGCAGAGCAGCTTCCCTGAGCATGTTCAGCCTCATTTGTGGAGCGTTATGTTCATCACTGGCAACATCAACATCGATCCTATCGATGTTTCCACTGGTGGGAGAGGCCTGGACCAGAAGCCTCAGCCTCAGAATAAAGGAACGGGATGTGGAAGAATTTATTTCGTCAGAGGGTGGTGAATTTGTGGAATTCATTACCACAGACGGCTGTGGAGGTCGTCAATGGATGTTTTTAAGGTGGAGATTGACCGATTCTTGATTAGTACGGGTGTCAGGGGTTATGGGGAGACGGCAGGAGAATGGGGTTGAGAGGGAGAGATGGATCAGCCATGATTTGAATGGCGGGGTAGGCTTGATGGGCCAAATGGCCTAATTCTGCTCCTAGAACTTATGACGAACTTTTGAAGTAATGAGTGCCTTTATGGCCAGATCAAAAATATCCACCAGCGAAATAGCATATTAAAACTCATCCTTTCCTTCTTTTCTTCTCAGCTGGCACTTGGATTTCTCCAGGTGGGTTTCATTGTGATTTACCTGTCAGACCCGATGATCTCGGGCTACACCACGGCCGCTGCCATCCACGTGCTGGTCTCGCAGCTCAAGTTTGTCTTCCAGCTGACGGTCCCCAGTTTCAATGGGCCCCTGGCCCTCATATACGTGAGTCCAAACCACCTCTGATAGTTATTATTATTTTCAATATCAATTGAACCTCATTGAAACCTTACAAAAGAGTGACAGGCCTAGATAGAGTGGATGTGGAGAGGATGTTTCCATTAGTGGGAGAGTCTAGGACCAGAGGGCACAGCTTCTCTGGGGAAAATGGATGGGTGACGTTTCCGATCAGGACCCTCCTTCAGAATGAAAACAGAGTGGGAGGGGGAGGGAACTGGGGGTTGGAAAAGGCCAGAACAAAGCACTACCCTTCTGAGCCTAAATGATTACTGGTCCTACTTACAGCATCATTTGTCTTAGTCACTGTTGTTCATTCAATTGGACTTTACCCAAGGGATTGTATTTGCTCCTCGTAAATAAATACAGGGTGGATTTAGTGTCGCTCATTAAAAAGTGGAGTCTTTGGAGAGGGTGCAGATGAGGTGTACCAGAATGCTGAAGAAAGACACTAAGTGCTGGAGTAACTCAGCAGGTCAGGCAGCATCTCTGGAGAAAATGGAAGGGTGACGTTTCGGGATGGGGCCCTTCTCCAGACTGAGGGAAGGGAAGGGGGAAGGAGGGCCGGCAACAGATGACCAAGTAAGGGTGGAGCCCCCAATGGCCCATTGTGGGCTGGAGAAGAGGTGATCATGAAGGGATACAAGGATCGGACAGTGGAGGTAGCAGGACGACTAGAGTGGGGGGGAGGTGAGGGGTGGAGAGAGAGAGAATGCTGGGGTTACTTGGAATTAGATAAATCATCGTTCATACTGCTGGGTTGTAAGCTGCCCCGGCTTACAGGTACAAGGTTGTTGACGTGTACATTGTGCGTTACTTCAGACGCTGAAACACATCTTCATGCATATCACGGAATCCAACGTGGCCGACATCATCATCTCACTCATCATCATGGGCGTCGTGTTTGTCGTGAAGGAAATTAATGATCGATTCAAGTCCAAGCTCCCTGTGCCAATACCCATTGAGGTGATCATGGTGAGTAGGGGCCCTCCACTTGTACTTTGCAACCTTCAGAACTCACAACAGGTGTAGAATGCCCCAGTCAATCCATTAGTCTTTAGCCGTAGGACAGCATGGTTGCGCAGCAGTAGAGTTGCTGTCTTACAGCGCCAGAGACCCGGGTTTGACCCCGACTACCGGTGCTGTCTGTATGGAGTTTGTAACTTCTCCCCGTGACCTGCGTGGGTTTTCCCTGGTTTACAGTTTCCTCCCACATTACAAAGACATACAGGTTTGTAGGTTAATTGGCTTTGGTAAAAATTGTAAATTGTCCCAATTATATAGGTTAGTGTTAGTGTACGGGGATCGCTGGTCGGCAGGAACAAGGTGGGCTGAAGGGCTGTTTCCGTGCTGTAACTCTCATCTTTAAACATAGCTGATCTGTATCTGAGGTCTATATCTATCTTTGTCCCCTTGTCCCTTTTAAAACTCAGCTAACAATACTCGTGTTTTGACAATTTAATAATTCTACCTCGACAGCACTATGGGTATTGAGTCTGGATTTCTTGTAAGCAATATTACTGGAAATCCCTGGCTTACTGCTCCCTCCTCACAGTCATAGAGTCACACAGCGTGGAAACAGGCCCTTCAGCCCAGCTTGCCCACACCGGCCTACATGTCCCATCTACACTAGTCCCCCTACTTGTGTTTGGCCCATATCTCTCTAAACCTGACTTATCCATGTACCTGTCTAATTGTTTTTTAAACGTTGTGATAGTCCCTGCCTCAACTACCTCCTCTAGCAGCTCGTTCCATACACCCACCACCCTTTGCATGAAAAAGTTACCCCTCAGATTGGAATAAAATCTTTCCCCATTACCTTAAGCCTATGTCCTCTAGTTCTCAATCCCCTACTCTGGGCAAGAGACTCTGCGTATTTACGCGATCTATTCCTCTCATGATTTTTTATACCTCCATAAGACAACCCATCACAGTCCAATATATCTTGTCTTTTCAAATCGATCCTCTGTAACTCTTTAACTGTGGTACAGTTGCGCAGCAGTAGAGTTGCTGCCTTACAGCGCTGAAAGCGCTAGAGACTCGGGTTCGATCCCAACTAAGGGTGCTGTCTGTACGGAGTTTGCACGTTCTCTCCATGAACTTGTAAATTTTCTCCGAGATCTTTCGTTTCCTCCCACACTCCGAAGACGTACAGTTTGTAGGTGAATTGGCTTGGATCGGTCCGAGTCAGCATGGATTTACAAAGTGAAAATCATGCTTGACTAATTTTCTGAAATTCTTTGAGGATGTAACTTGGAAAATGGACAAGGGCGAGCCAGTGAATGTAGTGTACCTGGACTTTCAGAAAGCATTTGATAAGGTCCAACATAGGAGATTAGTGGGTAAAATTAGATCACATGGTATTGGGGGTAGAGTGCTGACATGGATAGGAAATTGGTTGGTAGACAGGAAACAAAGAGCAGGGATTAACGGATCCCTTTCAGAATGGCAGGCAGTGACTAGTGGGGTACCGCAAGGCTCGGTGCTAGGACCGCAGCTAATTACAATATTCATTAATGATCTTGATGAAGGGATTAAAAGTAACATTAGCAAATTTGCAGATGACAAAGCTGGGTGGCAGTGTGAACTGTGAAGAGGATGCTATGAGGATGCTGGGTGACATGGACAGGTTGGGTGAGTGGGCAGATGCATGGCAGATGCAGTTTAATGCGGATAAATGTGAGGTTATCCACTTTGGTGGCAAAAACAGGAAGGCAGATTATTATCTAAATGGTGTCAAGTTGGGAAAAGGGGAGGTACAACAGGATCTGGGGGTCCGTTCTATAGTCAATGAAAGTAAGCATGCAGGTACAGCAGGCAGTGAAGAAAACGAGTGGCATGTTGGCCTTCATAACAAGAGGAGTTGAGTATAGGAGCAAAGAGGTCCTTCTGGAATTGTACAGGGCCCTAGTGAGGTCACACCTGGAGTATTGTGTGCAGTTTTGGTCTCCAAATTTGAGGAAGGACATTCTTGTTATTGGGGGAGTGCAGAGTAGGTTCACGAGGTTAATTCCCGGGATGGCGGGACTGTCGTATATTGATGGAATAGAACGGCTGGGCTTGTATACTCTGGAAGTTAGAAGGATGAGAGGGAATCTTATTGAAACACTAGACTAAGTGGGACCCATTGGGTCCCTCTCACATGGGAGGTCTGGTCCCCCAATTCAACCCATACCCCCAATGCAATATTCCACCACTCACCCATAGCCCCCAACTGCGCAGTCATGGCTCATTTACCCATCCCCCAGCACTCCCTACCCCTACTCTTCACCCTCCCTCTTATTTCCTCCTCCCCTCCCCAATCACTCCCTCACCCCCTCCTCCTTTCCCCTACCCTCAGTCACTCCTGCCCTCCATAACTCCTCTCCCCTCCCTACCCCCCTCCTATCTCTCTATCCTCCAGTCCTCACCATCCCCTATCCCCCACCCACTATCCCTCCTGACCCCCCCCCTGCCCTCCTCTCCCTCTATTCCCCACTCCCTACCCCCGCCACCCCCCCACTCCTCAGTTACTCCCTCCTTTCCTCCATCCATAAAAAGCAGCACCTGCAGTTCCTTCCCCCACAGGTCATTCATTGTTAGCTGTGGTTTAGAGTCAAGTCAACGGGACCTGTGTGTGTGTGTGTGTGTGTGTGTGTGTGTGTGTGTGTGTGTGTGTGTGTGTGTGTGTGTGTGTGTGTATGTGTGTGTGTGTGTGTTAAACTCCACGCAAAATGCTTAGCCACCCTGCAACCCAACTCTCCCTCCCTCCCTCTGCCCACTCCGGCTCAGCTGCCGCTCGGCCCATCCCCGCCCTGCCCGCCTGCTTCCCTACCTGCCTGCCCGCTGCTGTCGCGGGGCAGGGGTGGAGTCAGTGTTCATCACAGTGCGCACCAAGAGTTTTGAAGTGTGGAGAAGATCTCCTCCGAGAAGGCCGTGAGGGTGAGTCACCGCAACGGAGGAGATGGACCCGGGGGTGGGTAGACGGGACCGCCATTGCCGCAGGGGGTGGGCGGGGGAGAGGGGTGAGTGATGCAGGAGAGAGAGACGGGACCAGGGCCTCCACTGAACCCCCCCCTGTGGCCGCTGCCGGTAGTGGGGGAGACGATAGACAAGTTACTGTGAGGAGGGGAGAGAGGAGTTTGTGAGTGAGGTGGGACAGGCCACCGCCAATGGGGCAGGAAGGGGCGTCGCCATCCCGGCCGTGGCATTGACTGACAGGACAAGAGACCAATCTGTGTGGCGCTGACTGAAGGAATCTGCGCACGCACCCGCGGTTTTAAAGATTTTTAAACCTCGATAACTTTTACAATATACCACCGATTGGAACGAAACTTGTTGCATTCGTAGCACAGGAGAACGATGAGTAACCTGGTGAACATTCGTAGCGCTATCATGTACCGTTTGCGCGCAAATAGAAAAACCCAGCAATCCGGAAGAGCACAAGATCAGAGTTTTAGTTATGTATAGATAGATAGATATAAGATTATTCATGGTTTGGACACGCTAGAGGCAGGAAACATGTTCCCGATGTTGGGGGAGTCCAGAACCAGGGGCCACAGTTTAAGAATAAGGGGTAAGCCATTTAGAACAGAAATGAGGAAAAACATTTTCACCCAGAGAGTTGCGGGTGTGGAATTCTCTGCCTCAGAGGGCGGTGGAGGCAGGTCCTCTGGATACTTTCAAGAGAGAGTTTGATAGAGCTCTTAAAAATAGCGGAGTCAGGGGATATGGGGAGAAGGCAGGAACGGGGTACTGATTGGGGATGATCAGCCATGATCACATTGAATGACAGTGCTGGCTCGAAGGGCCGAATGGCCTACTCCTGCACTTATTGTCTATTGTATAAATGTAAATTGTTAATGTGCGGGAATTACTGGCCACCGTGGACTCGGCGGGCCGAAGGGCCTGTTTCCGCTCTGTATCCCTAAACTAAATAAACTAAACTGTGGTTTGGCCAGGGATTTATAGAGATGAGTTGGAGGCACCAACCAGGGTATAATGGTCACCAGACAGCAGTTCGTCAAGGTTGTAAATGCCACAGATAGAATTACATTTATCTGTAGCAATTCCCTTATCACTGGAGATAAGTTAGTTTGGCTTTGTAACTGACTTACACACCAAGTGGTACAATTACAGCTATTGTACATGGAAAATCAATTATTTCGCAAGATTACAAAGAAGGGGTAGGGTTAGAGTTGGAGGTGCTGTACATAGATGTACTATAGTATCTCATTTATTGCACCTTGTAATCTGCTTTAACATGCTATAAATTCCAGTGGGAAACGTCTGCCTTGGAATTGATCCATAGTGTTTTTGTTAAAACTGTGGTTATATGTTACACCAAAGCTGGTATTGAAGCAAGCCAGGGTGACACAGTGGCACTGCTGGTAGAGCTGCTCCCTCACAGCTACAGAAACTGTTCAATCCTGACCTCGGGTGCAATCTGTGTGGAGTTTGCACGTTCTCCTTGTGACCTCATGGTTTCTTCCAGGTGCTTGTGTTTTCGCCCACATCCCAAACACGTGGAGGTCTGTGGGCTAAGTGGCCTCTGTAAATTGGTCCTAGTTTGCAGGGAGTGGATATGGAAGTGGAATAGCATGGAACTAGTGTGAACATGTGGTCGGCACAGACTCAGTGCCTGTTTCCATGCTGAATCTTTACACTAAACTAAACTAAATGAGTTGTGAGATGCAGAGTTATCAGCCTTCTCTGAAGGTTCCTTGGTGAAACCAGTGAGGGATTCAGCCCAGTCTCCCAGTGACATAGTCACACAGCACGGAAAAGCCCCTATGGTATAACTGGTCCATGCTGACCTAGTCCCACTTGCTTGCATTTGGCCCATATCCCTCTAAACCTCTTATCCATGTACCTGTCCACATATCTTTCAAATTCTGTTATAGTACCTGCCTCAACTACCTCCAACATCTTGGTCCATACACCCCCCACCCTCTAAGTGAAAAGGTTCCCCTCAGGTCCGTATTAAATCTTTCCCCTCTCACCTGAAAGCCGTGTCCTCTGGTTCTTGATTCTCCTACTCTGGGGGAAAGACTATGCATTTATCCTTTGTATTCCCCTTGTGATCTTGGACACCTCTATAAGATCACCCTTCAGCCTCCTGCGCCCCAAGGAATGGAGAGCTCGTCATGATGCAAGTGAGGTGGAAAGACTGTGGAGCAGCAAGTGGAATTAGACACTCAGTCCTTCTCCCAGGGAGGCAATGGCAAGCGGTACAGGGTACACAGTCTTTCCTTTCTTGTACCAAACATAATTGTAATCAATTATTACAAGAACAATATGTACAATACAAAACAATACCAGCAAACCCACCACCATAGTACAAAGTCAAACAGATATTCGTAAATGACAAATACACTCAGTATTAAACAGCTATGTTAAGGATACATTCCAACCCCCGCGGTGCCCAGCAGTCCCTCTCTAACACCACCCAGGCGTGGACATAATCCTGGGAAAAGGGGCAGGCAGCCGGCTCGGGCAGAGCCCTCTTCCCCCTGGCGCCGTGGCTCGTGGCCAGGCCGAGGAGCAACCCAACCAGGACATCTTCAGCCCTACCCTCTCCCCTACGCACAGGGTGTCTGAAGATGAGGATGGTGTGTGTGAAGTGCGGCCAGAAGGCAAGGAGCAGCCTCTCTACATATTGGAACAGGGGCTGCAACCGCACACACTCCATGCAGACGTGGGACACCGATTCATCCAGCCCGCAAAAGTAGACGGGAGATAGTCTTTCCCCCAGGAATGATGCAATATCACACAGTAGAAGGCACAGTTATTAGATGAGAGTATAAGTTGTGTACAGCAACCAGTGCCCTGTTGCAAAGTCCAATTTAATGTGCCTCACCTCACATTCTATGGAGCAAGGGTATAAAGGAAGTTTATTGGTGAGCTGCTCAAGATAAACTAACAGTTGAACACATGAAACTAGAATAGGAAAAGCTGACAAAAAAGGACACAATGTGCTGGAATAACTTAGCGGGTCAGGCAACATCTCTGGGGAACACGGATAGCTAATGTTTTGGGTTGGGACCCTTCTTCAGTCTGAAGAAGACTAGTCCCGACTTGAAACGTCACCTATCCCTGTCCTCTAGAGATGCTGCCTGACCCGCTGAGTTACTCCAGCACTTTGTGACCATTGTTTGTTAACCAGCTTAGTTTAGTTTAGTTTAGTTTAAAGATACAGTTTAGTTTAGTTTAGTTTAGTTTAGTTTAAAGATACAGTGCGGAAACAGGCCCTTCGACCATTGAGTCCGTGCCGACCAGTGATCCCCGCCCGCTAACACTATCCTACACACCAGGGACAATTTACACCTTTTTCATCCAATTAATCTACAAACCTGTACGTCTTTGGAGTGTGGGAGGAAGCCGGAGATCCCAAAGAAAACGCACACAGTCACGGGGAGAACGTACAAACTCTGTACACACTGCACATGTAGTCAGGACTGAACCCGGGTCTCTGGCGCAGTAAGGCAGCAACTCTACTGCTGGGCCCCCGTGCCGCCCATGTATAATTCCTTGTATCTACATCGCCAATTGTTGACCATTCTTCCTTACGTTGCAGACAATAATCGCGACGGGTGTCTCCTATGGGTTTAACTTTGAAGAGACCTATAAAGTTGCCATTGTTGGAAACCTGCCCAGTGGGTCAGTGCCTCAGTTATATGTTTCATCGAATTATACATTCATAGTTCGCACAGCGCAGAGAAATGTTCTTTCAGCCAAACCCATCCATGTTGACTGTCATGTCCACCTGCACCCATCCCAAATGCCTGGATTAGGTCCATATCATAAATTCAGGAGCAGAATTAGGCCATTCGGCCTATGAAGTCTACACCGCTATTCAATCATGGTTAATCGATCTTTCCCTCTCAACCCCATTCTCCCGCTTTCTCCCCATAAACCCCTGACACCCGTACTCATCAAGAATCTGTCAATCTCTGCCTTCAAAATATCCATTGACGACCTCCACAGCCGTCTGAGGCAATGAATTCCACAGATTCACCGCCC
This sequence comes from Raja brachyura, assembly GCA_963514005.1. The sequence goes on from OY740799.1 coordinate 47,713,117, forward strand.
TCTGACTAAAGAAATGCCTCCTCATCTCCTTCCTAAAGTAACATCCTTTAATTCTGAGTCTGTGCCCTCTGGTTCTAGACTCTCCCACTAGACTTTCCAGAACAAGGGGTCACAGTCTAAGGATAAGGGGGAATTCCTTTAGGACCGAAATGAGGAAAACATTCTTTACACAGAGAGTGGTGAGTCTCTGGAATTCTCTGCCACAGAAGGTAGTTGAGGCCAGTTCATTGGCTATATTTAAGAGGGCGTTAGATGTGGCACTTGTGGCTAAAGGGATCAGGGGGTATGGAGAGAAGGCAGGTACGGGATACTGAGTTGGATGATCAGCCATGATCACAATGAATGGCGGTGCAGGCTCGAAGGGCCGAATGGCCTACTCATGCACCTATTTTCTATGTTTCTATGTAGTGGAAACACTCTCTCCACATCCATTCCATCAAAATTGCTCACAAATCCGTTACGAAGCCTCAACATTACGTCCCTGATTATTTATCATTTATGATTTATTATTGTTATTGTGTCTATTGTGTCTCTAAAGCTGCAGCAGATGAAAATGTGATTGAGTGATTATTAAAAGATGCAGCATGGAAACAGCCCCTTCAGTCCACTGAGCCCTGGTTGACCACAGATCACCCATTCACACTATTTCTATGTTATCCCACCTCTGCAGCTATTCCCTGCACACTGGGCAAATCGACAGAGGACAATTAATGTACAAACCTCTGGTTCATCGTTGCAGTTCATATCCAGTGCATGTGACAAATGAAATGGCTTGAAAGTCTTGAAAGTCTAACTGCTGTTCCTGAAATGATGGCCATGCCTTTTTAACCTTGTGCAGCGATAGAGTTGCTGTATTACAGCGCCGGAGACCCGGCTTCAATCCCGACTAAGGGTGCTGTCTGTATGGAGTTTGTATGTTCTCCCCGTGCCCTGCGTGGGTTTTCTCCGAGATCTTCGGTTTCCTCCCCCACTCCAAAGATGTACAGGTTTGTAGGTTAATTGGCTTGGTAAAATTGTAAATGGTCCCTAGTGTGGAGACAGTGTGGAGAGAGTGTCCAGCTTCACGTTTCTGGGTACTCACATCTCAGAGGACCTCACATGGTCCACCAACACCGCTGCGCTGGTCAAAAAGGCACAGCAACGACTGTTCTTCCTGAGAACATTGAAACGGACTGGTCTGCCCCAACAGCTGCTGACGACCTTCTACCGCTGCACCACAGAGAGCATACTAATGTATGGCATCTGTGTGGTATCTCAGCTGCACAGAGGCGGAGAGGAGAGCTCTTCAGCGCGTCGTCCACAGAGCGCACAGATTATTGGGACACCGCTACCAGCCTTGGAGGGCATCTACCACACACGGTGCCTCAGGAAGGCCGTCAGCATCCATAAAGACTCCTCTCACCCTTGTAATGGACTGTTCAAACTACTCCCGGCAGACGTTACAAGGCCTTCTACGCCCGCACAACCAGACTCAGGAACAGCTTCATTCGCAGAGCTATAGCGGCTCTGAACTGGCCCTGCCGAGTACCCCCCCCACCCCCACCCCCATGGACTGTCTCCCCCGGCCTCGCACTTTAGTCTGTGTTGATGTTACTGGTCTAATGTTCGTTTTTACAAACCTTGTTCTCGGGGGTTGCAAACCGAAATCTCGAAGTTGCAAACCAAATCTCGTTGCACTTATGTGTAATGATAATAAAATATATTATTATTATTATTATTATTATTATTATTAGTGTGTGTTGGATAGAGCTAGTGCATGGGGATCGCTGGTCAGCGCGGACTCGGTGGGTTGAAGGGTCTGTGTCTCTGAACTAAACTAACCTAAAAACAACTCACGGAGGGAAGGTCTGTGGTGAAGTGGATGGTGACGACAATGATGATGTGTGTTCCAGCTATCAGACGCCTCTGCCGCCCAACACCGCTGTCCTACAGCAGAGCTTTGGAGACGCCTTCTCAATTGCTATTGTTGGCTTTGCTGTTGCATTCTCAGTGGCCAAGGTTTACTCCATCAAACACGATTACGTTATCGATGGAAATCAGGTAGGCAACTAGAAGGGAGACAATGGCATACAACTGGGGCAGCGTGCAGGGGAACGCGTGTCCGTGGCTGCTGGCAGAATGGAGGAGGAGGAGGGAGGATCACAGCGAGGTAGAGGGAGGGCAAGGCATCAGGAAGGAAGACAGGGGGTGGCAGTGGTCAGTCAGCCTGCATGTGGGGAACGTGAGGCTGACAGTGGTGAGGGGAAGCTGGTGACAGGAGGAAGAGGGAGAGGTGGTGAGGGGTGTTTGAGGGAGTGGGAGGTGTTAGGGAGTGGGCAGTGGATATGGGGAGATGGTGGGTGGGGGATGGTGCCCGGAGATGAAGGTACCAGCTCAGGGGGAGATGCTGGGGGAGGGGTTGGGGAGAGGGAGGGGTTGGGATGGGGTTGGGGAGGGGGCGAGGTTGTGTAGGGATAGAGGGGGGTGAAGTGGGGGAGGGTTCAGCAGGGCGAGGGGGAGATGCTGGGGAAGAGGTAGGGGTTGGAGTGGGGTTGGGGAGGGGGAGGTGGCGAAGGGTTGGGCATGGAGGGGAGAGAGGAAGGGGTTGGGGAGGGGTTGGGCAGGGAGGAGGGGAGAGGTTGGGGAGGGGTTGGGCAGGGAGGAGGGGAGGTGGGGAGGGTAAGGGGTTCAGGATGGGACAATGCCCAGTCCTTGTGTCATTGCCGTGGGAGGGTGAGTTTGAGGTGTCGGATGGAGATGGCCTCCAGTGTGTTTGTTATTTGGCTCGGCAGGAGCTGGTGGCATTCGGGATCAGCAACATGTTCTGTGGTGCGTTCCGTGGGTTTGCGGCCAGCACGGCCCTGTCCAGGACGGCTGTTCAGGAGAGCACCGGCGGGAAGACCCAGGTACCCCATTCACACCCACCTCCATCCTGCCGTCTCCTTGGCCCACACCTCCTCTCATAGGGCAGAGCAACACTGGTGGTGAGAGGAACCAGACCAGGGGTTGGGTGAGGAGCACTTCATCACAACTGTGGGGAAGCGGGGGGGGGGGGGAATGAGGGACGATGGGGAACACAAGATTACATGGATAGAGATTAAGCCAGATCATATGACATTAAGGATCAGTTGTTTTTTTGGGAGGTCATGTTGCAGTTGGCGGGGGAACGGTTGATGGAATTGAATACAGAGAAATGTGAGGTGTTGTATTTTGGGATGTCTAACAAGGGCAGGACTCACACAGTAAATGGTAGACCTCTGGGGAGTGTTGTAGAGCAGAGGGATCTAGGAGTACAGGTGCATGATTCCATGAAGTTCAAGTCGCAGGTAGATAAGGTGGTCAAAAGACTTTTGGCACTTTGGCCTTCATCAGTCGGAATATTGAGAAGAGAAGCTGGGAGGTCATGTTGCAGTTGTATATGACATTGGTGATATTTAGACCACTTTATTCAGTTCTGGGCACCATGTTACAGGAAAGATGTTGTCAAGCTGGAAAGGGTACAAAGAAGATTCACGAGGATGTTGCCAGGACTAGAGGGTGTGAGCTATAGGGAGAGGTTGAGTAGGCTGGGTCTCTATTCCTTGGAGCGCAGGAGGACGAGGGGTGATATTATAGAGGTGTACAAAATCAAGAGAGGAATAGATCGGGTACACGCACAGTCTCTTGCCCAGAGTGGGAGAATCGAGAACTAGAGGACATAGGATTAATGTGAGGGGGAAAAGAGTAGTAGGAACCTGAGGGGTAACCTTTTTCACACAAGGGGTGGCAAGTGTATGGAATGAGGAGGTAGTTGAGGTTGGGACTATCGCAATGTTTAAGAAACATTTGGACAGGTACATGGATAGGACAGGTTCAGAGGGATATGGGCCAAACGCAGGCTGGTGGGACTAGTGTCGATGGGACATGTTGGTCGGTGTGGCGAGTTGGGCTGAAAGGCCTGTTTTCCATGCTGTATCACTCTATGACTCTGGGTACTGACTGTTACGAGTTGGCTGGGCAGGGCAAATAGCATCCTAAGCAACTTCCTTAGAAGGCTTAGGAAGTTTGGCATGTCTGCAACAACCTTCACCAACTTCTACAGATGCGCCGTAGAAAGCATTTTATTGAGATCACAGCCCTGACCATTACGCAAACTAACCTCCCTTCCCTTGACTCCATTTACACCTCACGCTGCCTCGGCAAGGCCAAGGATGAGTTGCACCCCGGCCACTCCCTTTTTCCCCCTCTCCCATCAGGCAAAATATATAGAAGTGTGAAAAAGTACAGCTCCAGATTCAGGGACAATTTCTTCCCAGTTGTTATCAGGCAACTGAATCATCCGACCACGACCAGAGGCCGAAAAGTTGCCTATTTCCTTTGCTCCATAGATGCTGCTGCACCCGCTGAGTTTCTCCAGCATTTTTGTCTACCTTTGATTTTCCAGCATCTGCAGTTCCTTCTTTCCATCAGAATGACCTCTTCTCAACCCGCACAACCTCCCATTAGCCAGGTTCTCTCCATTCATTGACCAGTCCGTATTCCCTGTAACCCTCTACCTTCATCTCCCAGCCCACACTGCCTCCCAACGTTTTGTTGTCAGCAGAGGTCTATCCAGCACTCATTCACCCATGGCCCGGGAGTGGAGCACAGTGCGTTATTCCCTCGTTTACAGAGAGGCCCAAGTGGTCACCAGCTGTTAGTTTAACTCTGGTGGTGGGAGATGGAGTAGTAGCAAGAGTGAAACGAACAATGACATGTGAAGATAGTGTTGAATGTTGAGAATGCATGTGTCTTGTTGTAGATCGCGGGCTTGTTGTCGGCTGTGGTGGTGATGATTGTCACGCTGGCCATTGGCTTCCTGCTGGCGCCTCTACCCAAGGTGAGGACCCGTACATCTCTGTACCACGATTATTCATCATGCGTTCCATTCACTGGCCAGTCCAAACAAGGGGGATCCATGAAGCACCTTTCAATGTCATATTTCTCATGGCATAGGTCTTTCGGCCCATCATCAATGTGCTACCTCCTAGAGCAATCCCATCAGTCCCCTCCTGTAGTTTAGTGTAGAGATACAGCGCGGAAACAGGCCCTTCGGCCCACTAAGTCCGTACCGCACACTAACACTATCCCACATACACGAGGGACAAATTACAATTTCTACCGGTCACTTAATCTACAAACCCGTATGTCTTTGAAGTGTGGAGTGTACTCACATACTTTCAAGTTTACAGGACATGGGGGGAACTGGAGCAAATTCCACAGGACTGTCCACACACAGATCATTTTCAAATTCTCCATGGAACGCTGCCCTTAACCTTCTCTGACCGCAAGTCTTCCCATATACTTTATAGCTCAGATATACAGTGCAGAAACAGGCCCTTTGGCCCACCGAGTCCACATCGACCAGCGATCCCCGTACATTAACACTATCCGACACACACTGGGGACCATTGACATTTATACCAAGCCAATTAACCTACAAACCTGCACGTATTTGGAGTGTGGGAGGAAACCGAAGATCTCAGAGAAAACCCACGTGGTCTCGGGGAGAGCGTACAAACTCTGTACAGACAGCACCCGTAGTCAGGATGGAACCTGTGTCTCCGGCGCTGCAAGTGCTGTAAGGCCATCTAGCGCTGTGCCACGGAGTTGCCCAGATGGCAGGGCTTTCGCCTGGTCCACTGGAAGCACATTCCCCCCGCTCTGATCTCCGAGGTGTTTAGGTCCTTCAGCGCTTTGAGTTCAGCATAATCTTCCATGGTTACAAACTTTGGCATGAATACCCTGGGTCTTGTAACTAAATAAGATGTGACCTTCTGTAGAGTGTGAAGTTGCAGAGTCTGGCTTTACTAGGGCAAGTTTGGCCTTGCCAGGTGAACCACTTCTACCCGATCCCAGTGGTGCCATGGTGCTTTACTCGTCACATAGACAACTGCACGTGACATTTACTTTACTTTAGTTTAGTTTACAGATACTGTGCAGAAACAGGAATGTCGGCCCACCGAGCCGTGCCAACCAGCGATCTCCGCACACTAACACTATCCTGCACACACTAGCGATAATTTACAATTATACCAAACCTGCATGTCTATGGAATGTGGGAGGAAGCCGGAGCACCTGGAGAAAACCCACGAGGTTACGGGGGGAACGTACAAACTCAGTATGGACAGCACCCGTAGTCAGGATCGAAGCCGGGTCTCTGGTGCTGTAAGGCAGCAACTTTACCGCTGCACCATAGTATAATTGTAAATTGTCCCCAGTGTGTGTAGGATAGTTTTAGTGTGCGGGGATCGCTGGTCGGCACCGACTGGGTGGGCTGAAGGGCCTGTTTCCACGCTGTATCTCTAAACTAAACTAAACTAGACTAAGCTAGACTAAAAAATGCTGCCTGTACACTAACTGGTTCTATGTTATCCCTCTCTGCAAATGATTTACTCATTCTCTACAAGTATTGTATTAGAATAAATGAAACTATATGAAGTCTTGTGTAGTCCGTGAATCACTTTTTTATTTTCATCCCCTTGCAGTCAGTTCTAGGAGCAATTGTTATCATTAACCTGAAGGGGATGTTAATGCAGTTCAGAGAAATTGGAGTCCTCTGGAAGAAAGACAAGTATGACTGTGTAAGTAATCTTGAGAACTTCAATCCTGCTCAATACTTCCCTTGTGATGGGATCAGACTGGGGAGGGGGGAATCATTCACAAGTGTGAGGTTTTGCACTTTGGGAGGTTGAATGTAAGGGGAGAGTATACAGTTAATGGCAAGACCCTTCACAACATTGATAGCTCATAGAGTTCATAGCTCACTGAAGGTGGCAGCACAAGTAGATAGGGTGGTAAAGAGATGCATGGTATTCTTGTCTTCATTGCTAGGTACGTTGAATATAAGAGTCAGAAAGGCATGATGCAGCTCTATAGGACGGGTTAGGCTGCATTTGAAGTATTGCGTGCAGTTCTGGTCACCCCTTTGCAGGAAATATACGGAGGCTTTGAAGAGGGTGCAGAGGAGGTTTACCTGAAATAGACACAAAATGCTGGAGTAACTGTGTGTCAGGCAGCATCTCTGGAGAAAATGCATGGGTGACATTTGAGGTCGGGAGCTTTCTTCAGATTGATTATAGTAGGGAGAGTCGGGGGTGGGGGGGGAAACTGGATCAAAAAAGCAGGACAAATCAGGGCCAGCAACAGATGACCTCAGGCAAGTAGGTTCCCTGAGAGGCTGATGTTTGGATGGTGACAAGTGTCAGCTCACGGGGGATACACGGCTGTAAATTGTGTCGCTGGTTTATGGTCTTTTAGTGAAGGAGGTGGGGGAAGGTGGGAAAGTGAGGGAGGGTTATGGGAGAGGGGAAAGGGGGGAGAGGAGGGTGAAGGGAGGAAGTGGGGCGGAGGGGGAAATGAGGGGGCAATGAGGGGCCAGGAGGGAAGAGGGGGGTTGTAGAAGGGAAGAGGGAAGGGGAATAGTTGGAAGAAGTAAGGGGGGAAGAGGGGGATAAGAGGGGGAGGGGAAAAGACGGGTGAGGGAAGAGAGGGAAGGGGAAGAGTGGGGAGGGGAGGTGAAAATGAAGGGAAGTGCATGTGGAAGTTACCTAAAATTTGAGGATTTGATGTTCATACCACTGGGGTGTAAGCTGCCCAAGTGAAATATGAGGTCCTGTTCCTCCAGTTTGTGTGTGGCCTCACTCTGACAGTGGAGGCCAGGACAGAAAGGTCTGTGTGGGAATGGGAGGGCAGTTAAAGTGGTCACCAACTAGAGATCTCATAGGCCTTGGTGGAGCAGCGTAGGGAGGGGGAATGGGTGAGGAGGGAGAGGGTTGGGGAGGAGAGGGAGGTGTTTGTAGAAGTTACCTGAAATTGGAGAATTCAATGTTCATACGGTTGTGTTGTGAACTACCCGAGTGAAATATGAGATGCTGTTCCCCAATTTGAATGTGGCCCCACTCGGAATGCTGCCTGGATTAGAGGGTTTCTGCTCCAGGAAGAGGTTGCGGAGATGGATTGTTGTCTCTGGAACGTTAGAGGTAGAGGGAAGGCTTGGTGGAAGTATATAAATTTATGAGCCTCGTAGGTGGCAATGTGCAGCACTAGAGTACATGGCTATAAGGTGAGAGAAGGAACGTTTAATGGAGATGTGCCGGGCAAGTTTTTTACACAGAGTGGTGGAGGTCTGGAACGCATTGCCAGGGATGGTGGTAGAAGCAGATACAATAGTGGAGTTGACGAGGTTTATGGATAGGTCCATGGAAGTAGAGGGATATGGATCACGTACAGACAGATGAGATCAGTTGAACTTGGCGGTGCTGGGCACAAACATGTACTGTATGGCACTGTTCTGTGTTCTATGGTCTATACATGCTTCCACTGTGAACAGATTCATTGAGCTGGGATGACCTTTGAAGCCAGCGTGTGGCTTTGCCCAGTATTACTGTGGGGGTCTCTCAGCTGGCCCGGGGATAACCCTTCTCTGGTTTCCGTTGCTAATTGATAGTGTTACTGGTCTGCAGCTGGTGTGGATCATGGCCTTCATCGCCGCCGTGCTCCTGGGCCTTGACATCGGGCTTGGTGCCGCCGTTGGCTTTGAACTGCTGACTGTCATCTTCAGGACCCAGTTGTGAGTATCGAGCTGGCCTAACGTCATCAGCCCCATTCAATGCTGTGGCCACTTGTTACTCATTGGAGACAGACACAAATTGCTGGAGTAACTCAGCGGGTCAGGCAGCATCTCTGGGGAGAAGGAATAGGTGACGTTTCGGGTCGGTACCCTTCTTCAGACTGGGCCATTGGACCTGGGGAAACAATCCCCACTTCATTGGGCTGCTGGGAATAAGATTGTGGACGGTTGTTCAGAATCCAGCGACAGTAACCTCCTCAACAGTGAACATTTGCTCCTGAATGTCCCCTCTACTCCACTACCTCATATGCTTCACACCACACTCAACAGGCAGTGTTTTATTGTCATATGTCCCAGATAGAGCAATGACATTCTTACTTCCTGCAGCACCACAGAATATGGAAATATAGTACACTATAATATTTAAATAATATAATAAACAAGAAAAAAGTCTAGTACACACATACCCACATACACACATATATATGCGTGTGTGCACATGCACACATATGTACACATAAATAACAAACAACAATAATAGTCTGTGTTGTTCCGAGCTTAATGGAGGTTGTGGTGTTTAATAGCCCGATGGCTGTAGGGAAGAAGCTGTTCCTGAACCTGGACGTTACAGGTTTCAGGCTCCTGTACCTTCTACCCGATGGCTGGGGTAAAATGAATGTGTGGCCAGGGTGGTGTGGGTCTCTGATGAAGCTGACTACCCCTTTAATATGGTCCATAAAGACGGTAACGCCTGTGCTAGTTTTTCATAAATATCGCGCCACGATCAACCTCTTTCTACGACCGCCCTTTGTTTTCAGTCCGCAGTGTTCCGTTCTGGCCAACATTCGTGGCACGGACCTCTACAGAAACAGGAAGGACCACGTGAATGTAAGTGAAGCGGGCAACCACTATTAAACCCAGGGTTCAGCGACGACCACACGCACTAACCTCACTGTGTCTTACCCTAGATCTACGAGCCGGAGGGAGTGAGGATCTTCCGATGCCCGTCACCAATATTCTTTGCAAACATTGACTTTTTCCGGACCAAGCTGACAGAAGCTGTAAGTCGGGGTTTGTCAACACATAAACGGGCTCATTTATCACCGAGTTCCCACAAGAAATGTGGACATAGATTGATTGGTTGATACTTTATTGTCAGGTACACTTGGTTTTGCATCCAGTACACAAGTATGCAAAGGGTCGCCATGGATAGGGCAAGGACCAAGTTACAAAAGTATTCAATATTGTCCTGATGCTCCCACTTCTCTTCCTTCTACCCCCCTCACCCCTCCCCATCCACCCCTCCCCCTCCCCCCCTCCACCTCTCTACCCCTCCCACCTCCACCCCTCACCCCTGCACCCCTCCACCCCTGCACCCTTCCCCCCTCCCCCTCTATGCCTCACCCCCTCCCCCTCCACCTCTCCACCCCTCCCACCTCCAACCCTCACCCCTCCCACCTCCAACCCTCACCCCTCCCACCTCCAACCCTCACCCCTCCCACCTCCACCCCTCCACCCCTCCCCCATTCCCCCTCCCACCTCCACCCCTCGCCCCTCCACCCCTCCCCCTGCACCCCTCCCCCCTCCCCCTCCACGCCTCCCCCCTCCACCCCTCCCCCCTCCCCCCTCCCCCCTCCCCCCTCCCCCCTCCACCCATTTTTGTCTACCTTTGCTTTGTGCTATGCTCTTTGTGTTTTGATCACATACAATGTCTCGGGAGAACTGCCCGACCACTCTCACCACCCGCTCATTCCTTCTTCCCTCTTCAGTAAACCAGAAAATACTAAAAGCTTGAAAGCTGATACCACAAGATTTAGGAACAGCTTCTTCCCCCCTATTACCAAAGGTCTCCCATAAATTAGGGTGTTTTCTGATCTACCGACCTACCACACTGTAGACTTTGGATGTTTTTTTATCTGCACTTTCTCTATAACTCTAATGCCATAATGCTGTAAAACTATATTGTGCAGGCTGGTATTTTTCCCTGTGCAGTACTTGCTGTATGTGCGTATGGCTTGATATTTTTCTCACATATGAGTGGGTTTGACTGGATAGCACACAGACAAACATTTTCACCATGGTCCGTTGCACGGGACAATAATAAACCAATACCAAGTGTTTAATTATCGAATCCAAACAGAAACTAAAATATACCATATCGTTGTATGTTATAACTTGATGAATCGTATATTTTTCACACAGTCACCTTGCGTTTTATGCTTGAAAAACAGCACGTAATTCAAAATCGTGTGAATGAATCATATACCTGACGACGCTATCAGCAGTAAATTTGAGCATGTGATTCCAAAAGTTACCGGCCCATAAATCAAACTTCAGTATTAAAGGAACAAACACTTTATTTTAAAAACAAAGGTGGCTGAGCGGTAGAGTTGCTGCCTCACAGCGCCAGAGACCCGGCTTCCATCCTGACTACAGGCGCTGTCTGTACGGAGTTTGTACGCTCTCCCCGTGACCTGCGTGGGTTTTCTCCGGGAGCTGTTTCCTCCCACACTCCAAAGACGTACACGTTTGTAGGCTAATTGGCTATTCCTTTACCCGCTTCCCCAGTTCATTTCGATCTTGTTGTGATGTTGGATAACTAAAGAAGTCTGAAGAAGGGTTCCGACCTGAAACGTCACCCATCCTTTTTCTGCAGAGATACTGCCTGACCCGCTGAGTTAGTCCAGTGCTTGGTGTCTGTATTCTGGCTACATTTGTTGCCAATCTAAAACGTCGAAATGTTTTTTATTTAAGTGGCATTGTTATTCTTTGATGGACCTTTATTTGCATTGTCAATCTTGATGTAATTTTTCTCACAGGTTGGGTTTAACCCTCTCCGCATTCTCCGTAAGAGGAATAAAGCCATTCGAAAAATCAAAAAGATGCTCCTGAAAGGAGAGCTAATGATCACGTCGGTGAGTTGCTCAGTTATAAACACCGAGGCAACGGAGCCCACCTATCAATGACCTCGAGTGGCACTGTAAACCTTGCAGGTGGACAAAAATGCTGGAGAAACTCAGCGAGTTAGCAGCATCTATGGAGCAAAGTAAACAGACAATGTTTTGGGTCGAGATGTCGCCTATTTCCTTCGCTCCATAGATGCTGCCTCACCCGCTGAGTTTCTCCAGCATTTTTGTCTACCATCGATTTTCCAGCATCTGTGGTTCCTTCTTGAACCGTAAACCTTGATATAGTTTTGGGCTCCGCTTTCCACTTTACTTTCGAAATACAGTGCGGAAACAGACCCTTCTGCCCACCGAGTCTACGCCGACCAGCGATCCCCGGACACTAACACTATCCTACACACACTTTGGATGATTTATAATTTTATCAAAGCCAATTAACCTGCAAACCTGTACATCTTTGGAGGGATGGAGGGAACTGGAGCACCTGGAGAAACCCCATGTAGTTGCGGGGAGAACGTACGAACTCTGTGCAGACAGCACCTGTAGTCAGGATCGGACCAGGGTCTCTGGCACCGTAAAGCAGCAACTTTAGCAACCCAGCAGCTAGCTCTTCTTCAGAAATGAATACTTCGATCACCCTGGCTTTAGTAAATTAATTGCGACAGTAATACAGTAGAGAAGGTCCTGCCCTTCCATGCTGACCACTTACAGTGAGCACATTTACCAACACATGGGCCGTGGCTTCCTGTGTTTCGGTAATTCAACCCCTCGCCCAGATACGTTTAATGTCCTGTGAGTCTCTGTTTCTACTACCCTCTCAGGCAGTGCTTTTCCTATTCTAATCACCCTCTTATTGAAAATAAATCCTCATGTCCCTCTAAACCGCTTCACTGTGTATAAAATTATGAGAGGAATAGATCGGGTAGACGCACAGACTCTTGCCTATAGTAGGTGAATCGAGGACCAGAGGACATAGGTTTAAGGGGAAGGGGAAAAGATTTTACAGGATTCTGGTGTCACTTTTTCACACAAACAGTGCTGGGTGTATGGAACAAGCTGCCGGAGAAGTAGTTGAGGCAGGTAATATCACAATGTTTAAGAAACATTTCGACAGGTACATGGATAGGACAGGTTTAGAGGGATATGGGGGAAACGCAGACAGGTGGGACTAGTGTAGCTGGGGCATGTTGGTTGGCATGAGCAAGTTGGTTCGAAGGGCATGTTTCCACACTGAATGACTTAAACCCAAGCCTGCTGGTTGTAGACATCTCTGCCATGGGAAAACAAAATATTACTATCTACCCTATCTCGGTCCCTCATAATTTTGTACACTTCTGTCGGGTTCCACTTCACTCTTCCATTCCAGTGAACACAAACCCAGCCTTTTCCGTCTCTCCTCATAATTGAAACTCTTCAAATCAGGTCAATGTGCTAACAAATGCCCTCTGCACCCTCTCCAGAGAATTCATGTCTTTCCTGCACTGTGGTGTCCCCAGAACGCACACATTACTCCAGAGGTGTCCTCATCAAAGTATTATAGCAAAACTGTATACCAAAAACTCCCAGTTCTTATATTCTTTATCCTATGTAATGGTGCCAAGGATCCCATCTGCAGTTATAAAATACATTAATGAGGCCACATTTAGTGCATTATGTTCAGTTCTAGGCCCCATGTTATTGGAAAGATGTTGTCAAGCTGGAAAGGGTGCAAAGAAGATTGCCAAGGATGTTGCCATGACTCAAGGGCCTGAGCTACAGGGAGAGGTTGAGCAGGCTAGGACTTTATTGTTTGGAGCGGGAGGAATAGTCCTGCACGGTGTCTCTTGCCCAGAGTAGGGGAATCAAGACCAGAGGACATAGGTTTAAGGTGAGGGGGGAAACATTTAATAGGAACCTGAGGGGTAACTTTTTTACACTAAGTGTGATAGGTGTATGGAACGAGCTGCCGGAGGAGGTAGTTGAGGCAGGAACTATCACAATGTTTAAGAAACATTTAGACAGGTACATGGATAGGACCGGTTTAGAGGGATGCAGGCAGGTGGGACTAGTGTGGATGGGGAATGCTGTTTGGTGTGGGAAAGTTGGGCTGAAGGGCCTCTTTCCATGCTGTATTACTCTATCAGCTCTCTTCACCACCCTAGCTATTTATATTGCTATTTATCTTCAGGGATTTATGGACATGTACACAAAGGCTTTCTGTTCTTTGATGCTCCCTAGGGCTCTACAATCCATTGTATGTACCCTTCCCTTATTTGCCCTCCCAAAAAGTGTCACCTCACATTTGTCAGGATCAAATTCGATCTACAATTTTTTTGTCGATCTTACCACCTGATTCATCACATTCTGTAGACTAAGGCCACCTTCCTCACCACCATCAGCACCTGCCTTCTCCACCTATCCCTCGCTAACTCTCCACAGACTCCACAACTCATCTACACACAGGCGACAACTTACAGGGGGCGATGAGCTCAATGGGCTGTGCATTTTGGGACGTGGGTGAGACAGGGGCGCTCTTGGGAAATGCACCCAGTCACAGGGAGAACGTGCAAACTCCACACAGACAGCATCCGAGGTCAGGAGAGAGCCTGGGCTACTGGAGGTGTGATGCAGTTTGAGTGTGCGTTTGAGTTTAGTTTATTGTCACGTGTACTGAGGTACAGTGAAAAGCTTTTGTTGTGTGCTACCCAGTCAGCGGAAATACAATACGTGATTACAGTCGAGCCTTTACAGTGTACAGATACATGATAAGAGAATGACGTTTAGTGCAAGGTAAAGCCAGCAAAGTCCATTCAAGGATAGTCCAAGGGTCTCCAATGAGGTCCACTTGCTGTTTGGCTTTTACCTGTGTGAGGATAATCTTCCCCTCACAAACGGGGCAAATATCCTCTTCCCAAACCATGGAAATTGGTTGGGAAATTTAGGGTGGCATGGTGTCGCAGCGGTAGAGTTGCTGCCGAACAGCGCCATAGACCCGGGTTCCATCCTGATTACGGGTGCTGTCTATACGCAGTTTGTACATTCTCCGTTGGGAACCTCAATTGAGAACCTCTGAGGTTCAGACTGTCACTGCCGCTTGTGTTTCTGTGCAGAAAGGGTACGTTGAGACAACAGATGGGAGTTATTCGAGCGACTCTGACAATGAAGATGAGAAGACTGCTGATGATGTGACTGCAGCAACCGACACCAAGGACTTGCCACTGAAGATTGACTGGAGGTCCCCTCTCCCCGGCGGGATTCAAGTCCCCAGTCTGGACACACACAGCATTGTCCTCGACTTTGCTGCTGTCTCCTTCCTCGACATGTCTGCGATGAAAGGCCTGAATTCGGTAAGGACCTAACTCGCATACGGTTCGGTGGCGACAGTGATCGTGGGGACATTTACGGTCTTCACAACGGGCCCTGCTGTTCGTGGCATGTTAAAGACAACTTTAAAACACAACGCACAGATTGGGGAAGACAATCAAAGCTTTATTGAAGAGTGCCAAAGATCACGGAGATTGTTCAATGAACAAAGATTCTTCTCCTCCTTATATGCACAATGTTCCTTTAACGTGTTGTTTACTGTGGCAGACACTTTAACACTTTTTCTTCTTCCAAAATTATAAATCAGCACCTCCCCCCCCCCCCCCCCCCACCTCCCCCCCACCTCCAGCAGTGTAAACACAGCCCAATTCCACACCATTACAATAGACAATAGGTGCAGGAGAAGGCCATTCGGCCCTTCGAGCCAGCACTGCCATTCAATGTGATCATGGCTGATCATCCCCAATCAGTACCCCGTTCCTGCCTTCTCCCCATATCCCCAGACTCCGCTATTTTTAAGAGCCCTATCTAGCTCTCTCTTGAAAGTATCCAGAGAACCGGCCTCCACCGCCCTCTGAGGCAGAGAATTCCACAGACTCACCACTCTCTGTGAGAAAAAGTGTTTCCTCGTCTCCGTTCTAAATGGCTTACTCCTTATTCTGAAACTGTGGCCCCTGGTTCTGGACTCCCCCAACATCGGGAACATGTTTCCTGCCTCTAGTGTGTCCAAGCCCTTAACAATTACCCTTTTGACCTGCTTTTATTGTTTTACGATTGCCATTTGTCCTTTGGCAACAGAAACAGAATCTGACTAAAGTTAATCTGCAGTGAGTGTCAGCTACACATGCTCAGTCTCAACGTCTTTAAAGCACAGAAATATTATAACACATGAAGAGGACTTTAAACATTTTTAGGCTATCCCTATCCCTTGAAACTTTGCAATTTATTTTTGATTGGCACCAGCTGAAGTCAGGAAGGGTTTTGAGCTGAAACGTGACCTATTCTTTTTCTCCAGAGATGCTGCCTGACCCACTGAGTTACTCCAGCATTTTGTGCCTATCTTCAAACCAAGTTAGGTTGAGTTTATTGTTATGAGCACATGTGGCGAGGTACAGCTACGATAAAAATCTTGCAGGCATGAGTTTAGTTTATAGATACAGTGCGGAAACAGGCCCATCGGCCCATCAAGTCCGCACCAACCAGCGATCCCCGCGCACTAAGTGTGCCTCCTACACACCAGAGACAATTTACAATTTTGATCTAAGCTAATTAATCTACAAACCTGCACATCTTTGCAGGATCAAAGCCGGGACTCTGGCACTGGAAGGCAGCAACTCTACCACTGGGTACAGAGGAGATTTACTAGAATGTTGCCTGGGTTTCAACACCTAAGTTACAGAGAAAGGTTGAACAAGTTAGGTCTTTATTCTTTGGAGCGCAGAAGGTTAAGGGGGGACCTGATAGAGGCCTTTAAAATGATGAGAGGGATAGACAGAGTTGACGTGGATAAGCTTTTTCCATTGAGAGTAGGGTAGATTCAAACAAGAGGACATGATTTGAGAATTAAGGGACAAAAGTTTAGGGGTAACATGAGGGGGAACATCTTTACTCAGAGGGTTACACAAAAAGCTGGAGAAACTCAGCGGGTGCAGCAGCATCTAAGGAGCGAAGGAGACTCAGAGAGTGGTGGCTGTGTGGAATGAGCTTCCAGTGGAAGTGGTGGAGGCAGGATCGATTTTATCATTTAAAAATAAATTGGATAGGTATATGGACGGGAAAGGAATGGACGGGTATGGTCTGAGTGCAGGTAGATGGGACTAGGTGAGAGTAAGTGTTCGGCACGGACTAGAAGGGCCGAGATGGACAGTTTCCATACTGTAATTGTTATATGGTTATATGGATATAGACACCAAATGTTGGAGTAACTCAGCGGGACAGGCAGTATCTCTGGATAGAAGGAATGGGTGTCATTTTGGGTCCAGACTGTTCTTCAGACTGAGGGTCAGGGGAAAGGAAGACACAAAGATATGGACGGGTAAGGTGTGAAAACGAGTGATCAAAGGGGACGAAGGTGAAAGAAAATGTAGAATAGTTCATTGTTTGCTTGATCTTTGATTACTCGTTTCACACCTCACCCTTCCATATCTCTGTCTCCCTCTCCCCTGACCCTCAGTCTGAAGAAGGGTCTACCGTCATCCATTCCTCCCATCCAGAGATGCTGCCTGTCCCGCTGAGTTACTCCAGTATTTGGTATCTATCTTGCATTTCCCCCCCGCACATCAACAATATGACCATAGGCTTGCTTCACATAATGTGCCAAAGTGTAATGATCCACATTCTCTGACAAGGAATGCATTATCCATCCTGATAATTCACGCAGCTTTTCATCCTTGTCCTGATAAACTATAACATTAACAAGTTTTTACCAAAAATTTGACTCTCGTATACAAAACATGTAACCTCTTTTTATCCTTCACTTTCTTTAACAGATCCTGAAAGAATTAATCAGGATTGAGGTTGATGTTTACATTGCTGCTTGCGACGGTAAGTTTGCTTTCCTCTAATTTTCTGGCAGAATTTGGAGCCACTTGAAGTGCCCAGGGTGGGGGGTTTACTGATTGTCCTCACCTTTACCTGCAACACAGTAGCGATTAGCTTCACCCAGCACAAGGTGTTCATTCCCATTTTAATTGAGTCATCGAGTGCTAGAGTCATCGAGCACACAAACAGGCCCTTCGGCCCAACTTGTGCCTGCTGACTAAGGTGCCCCATCTAAGCCAGTCCTATTTGTGCACGTTTGCCCCATACCCCTCTTAAAAATTCCCGATTCATGTACCTTTTCAAATACCTTTTAGATGTTGTTGTAGTTCAGTTTAGTTTAGAGATGCAGCGCAGAAACAGGCCCTTCGGCCCACTGAGGCTGGCCAACCAGCAGTCCCTGCACACTAACACAATCCTATACATACTAGAACAATTTACATTTATACCAAGCCAATTAACCTACAAACCAGTACGTTTTTGGAGTGTGGGAGGGAACCAGAGCTTTCCAGAGAAAACCCACGCGGGTCACGGGGAGAACATACAAACTCCGTACAGACAGCACCCGTAGTCAGGATTGAACCCGGGTCTCTGGCGCTGTGAGGCAGCAACTCTACCGCTGCACCACCGTGCCACCCACTTGTCTTGCCTCAACCACTTCCTCTGGCATCTCGTTCCATTTATATATCAGCCTTTGTGTGGAAAAAGTTGTCTCTCAGGCTCCTATGATATCTTTCCACTCTCGCCTACCCTGAAAAAAGACCCTGTACACTCATTCAATTATTGGGATAGCAATTGACCCTATGTATCAGGTGCTGTACAGAGAGCATTCACCCTATGTATCAGGTGCTGTCGAGAGGGCATTCACCTTCTCTATTCCAGGCACCACACTCATAACCTTCCAAGGCAGCTCCAAATCTGCACTTCCACCATCTAAAAAGAACTAGGGGACTTGAGTTTAATGGGAGTCATCACCTCAAGTTGCTCTCCATGTCACACAGCAGCACTCACATCCATCGCCATCTCTTCCTCACCATCAGGTTGAAGTCCTGAACCTATCTGCGAGACTCTGTATCAGTGAAGTGAAGGCCAATCTAGTGTGGACAGTTCATAAGTTCTAGGAGCAGAATTAGACCATTTGGCCCATCAAGTCTACTCCGCCATTTAATCATGGCTGTTCTATCTTTCCCTCTCAACCCCATTCTCCTGCCTTCTCCCCATAACCCCAGACACCCGTACTAATCTAGAGTGTTTCAATCTCCGCTTTAAAAAAACAGCCATTGACGGCCTCCACAGCCGTCTGTGGCAATGAATTCCACAAATTCACCACCCTCTGACTGAAGAAATTCTTCCTCATCTCCATTCTAAAGGTACGTTCCTTTATTCTAAGCCTGAGGCTTCTGGTCCAGGCCTCTCCCACTAGTGGAAACATCGATAGGATCGATGTTGATGTTGCCAGTGATGAACATAACGCTCCACAAATGAGGCTGAACATGCTCAGGGAAGCCGCTCTTCCTTTCAGGAAGGAATGTTGAGGTGTGTTTGGGAAGAGTGTCGGGTGTTAGCGTGTGGAGCACCGGGACAAGCTCGGAAACTCGTTCAGTCTCCACACCATGCCTGATATGGGGCAGGATCCAAGTCAGAGCTTCCACATCTCAGTCAATGGCTGACACCTTTCAAACTGGAGATTAAACATCTTAGATATAAATGTTTGAATAGATTTGTTGTGGTTACTTTTAGGTCTACTACTGGAAAAATTAGAAAGATGTGGATTTTTTAATGATGAAATCACTCCAGAAATCTTCTTCCTTACAATCCATGATGCAGTGCTCTGTATATTGGAAAAACACGACTCCATCAGTACACTGGACCTCAGGAATGGAAAGGTGTGTTCTTATTGTTCATGTTCTTGTGTTCTTGGAGCAGAAATAGGCCATTTGGCCCATCAAGTCTACTCCGCAATTCAATCGTGGCTGATCTACCTTTCCCTCTCAACCCCATTCTCCTGCCTTCTCCCCATAACCCCTGACACCCGTACTATTCAAGAATCTATCAATCTCCACCTTAAGAATATCCATTGACTTGGCCTCCACAGCCGCCTGTGGCAATGAGTTCCACCCTATTGATTCACCGTATTGCTTATGTTCCTATTGCTGATGAATTAGGATGGTGACAACCAGAGTGAGTTTTGGAAGAGAAGGAGATCGCACTCATTCTGCACGTTTGTGGCAACAACATGTCTCAATGTTCAGCGCAGGTCATGTTGTGCCATACAGCACTGTGGTGTCATGTGAAACACACATCCTCCAAGTGCAGCCTTACCAAAATGCTTGGTACAAAGATCCCACCTTCTATATTCAGTGCTCTGACTGATGAAGGCCAACACGCCAAAGGCTGCCTTCACCACCATGTCCACCAGCTATGCCAATCTCAGAGATCCATGTATTTGTTCTCCTCAGTCCCTTAGTTCTGCAACGTTCCCCATGATCAATCTGTTCATTGTGAAAGTCCTACCCTGGTTTAACTACGAAAAGCAATACCTTACACTTGAGCCCATTTACCCAGATGAACACAATACCACCACAATTTTTAATAACTCTCTTCACTACCTCGAACACCTATTTAATGTCATGTGAAAACTTGCTAACTATGTCTTGTAAATTAACATCCAAATCGTTGCTGTAATGACAAATACCAATGGGTCCAGCACCGACCCCTGAGTACACCACTGTTCATAGGTCTCCCAAAGATAACTTTCCACCACTGTCCTCACCATTTTACAATTGTCCAAGTCTGTATCCAATTACTGTAACTAACTCTCTGAGGCTCCATGCGATCTAACTTTCCAGAGCAGATTACCACACGGAACTGTTTCAAAGGCCTTGCTACATGTTTAGTTTAGTTTAGTTTAGAGATACACAGCGGAAACAGGCCCTTCGGCCCACCGATCCGTGCCGACCAGCGATCCCTGCACACTAACACTATCCTACACACACTAGGACCATTTTTCAATTATAGTGTGGGAGGAAACTGGGTCACTCACTAGCCCTGGGGAGCCCTTGTGTGAGATGGTGACTCAGTGAGCAGGGATGGCCCAGGTGTGGGAATGGTTACTTACTGACCAGGCCCAGCCCTGATCATTCAGTGACCCTGCACAGCCCTGGTGTGGATCTGGGCAAACACCCACCCACGATAATCCTGGTGGAGCCAACACTCACTGACCCAGGTCAGTCCTGGTGTAGTGGTCACTCACTGACCCAGGTCAGTCCTGGTGCAGTGGTCACTCACTGACCCAGGTCACTCCTGGTGTAGTGGTCACTCACTGACCCAGGTCACTCCTGGTGTAGTGGTCACTCACTGACCCAGGTCACTCCTGGTGTAGTGGTCACTCACTGACCCAGGTCAGTCCTGGTGTAGTGGTCACTCACTGACCCAGGTCAGCTCTGGTGTAGTGGTCACTCACTGACCCAGGTCACTCTTGGTGTAGTGGTCACTCACTGACCCAGGTCACTCCTGGTGTAGTGGTCACTCACTGACCCAGGTCACTCCTGGTGTAGTGGTCACTCACTGACCCAGGTCACTCCTGGTGTAGTGGTCACTCACTGACCCAGGTCAGTCCTGGTGTAGTGGTCACTCACTGACCCAGGTCACTCCTGGTGTAGTGGTCACTCACTGACCCAGGTCAGTCCTGGTGTAGTGGTCACTCACTGACCCAGGTCACTCCTGGTGTAATGGTCACTCACTGACCCAGGTCAGTCCTGGTGTAGTGGTCACTCACTGACCCAGGTCAGTCCTGGTGTAGTGGTCACTCACTGACCCAGGTCAGTCCTGGTGTAGTGGTCACTCACTGACCCAGGTCATTCCTGGTGTAGTGGTCACTCACTGACCCAGGTCAGCCCTGGTGTGGGGACAATTAAATAGTGGAGGGGGGGGGGAGCCACATTGGAAATACAAGGATGGAGTTAAAGGGAAAGAGAGTATAGGAAAAGTTACGAAAAACTCCATAATTAACGGGACAGAAAGCTCACAAAGTGATAGAAGAGTATGGCCAAGTGAATTAGGAATCGATGTGAAAGGTGAGGTGAGTAATGATTTAAAAGTATCATATATGAATGCGCAAAGTATAAGAAGTAAAGTGGATGAGGTTGAGGCTGTTAGAGATAGGTAGATATGACATTGTGAGGATTACAGAGACATAGCTGCAGAATCGGGGCTGGGAACTGAGTATTCAGGGTTATACATCCTATAGAAAGGACAGGCAGGTGGGCAGAGGAGGTGGGGTAGCTTTGTTGGTGTGGAATGAAATTCAGTCCCTTGCGAGGGGTGATATAGGCAGTGACGACGTAGAGTCGCTGTGGATAGAATTGAGGAATTGTAAAGGTAAGAAGACACTAATGGGAGTTATCTACAGGCCCTTCAAACAGTAGCCTGGATATAGGGTGTAGGTTGCAGCAGGAGTTAAAATTGGCATGTAACAAAGGTAATGTCACTGTGGTTATGGGAGAGTTCAATATGCAGGTAAACTGGGAAAATCAGGTTGGTTCTGGATCCAAGAAAGGGAATTTGTAGAGTGCCTCCGAGATGGATTTTTAGAGCAGTTTGTACTGGGGCCAACCAGAGAGAAGGCAATTCTGAATTTAGTGTTGTCTAATGAACCAGATTTAATAATGGAACTCAAGGTAAAAGTCAAGGCAAATTTGCAGGTGACACAAAGCTGGGTGGCAGTGTGAACTGCGAAGAGGATGCTAGGAGGTTGCAGGGTGACTTGGACAGGTTGAGTGAGTGGACAGATGCGTGGCAGATGCAGTATAATATAGATAAATGTGAGGTTATCCACTTTGGCACCAAGAACAAGGAGGCAGATTATTATTTCAATGGTGTCAGATTATGGAGAAGTAAAGTTCAGCTGAATGGTGTCCTTATACACCAGTCACTGAAAGTAAACATGTAGGTACAGCAGGCAGTGAAGAAAGCTAATGGAATGTTGGGCTTCATAACAAGATGTTTTAAGTATATGAGTAAGGAGGTCCTTCTGCAGTTGTACAGGGCCCTGGTGGGACCACACCTGGAGTATTGTGTACAGTTTTGGTCTCCTAATTTGAGGAAGGACATCCTTGCTATTGAGGCAGTGCAGCATACGTTCACGAGGTTAATCCCCGGGATGGCGGGACTGTCATATGAGGAAAGATTGGAAAGACTGGGCTTGTGTTCACTGGAATTTAGAAGGATGAGAGGGGATAGAAACTTAGAAACATAAGAAATAGGTGCAGGAGTAGGCCATTTGGCCCTTCGAGCCTGCACCGCCATTCAATATGATCATGGCTGATCATCCAACTCAGTATCCCTTACCTGCCTTCTCTCCATACCCCCTGATCCCTTTAGCCACAAGGGGCACATCTAACTCCACTTAAATATAGCCAATAAACTGGCCTTAACTACCTTCTGTGGCAGAGAATTCCACAGATTCACCACTCTCTGTGTGAAAAATGTTTTTCTCATCTCAGTCCTAAAAGATTTCCCCCTTATCCTTAAGCTGTGACCCCTAGTCCTGGACTTCCCCAACATCTGGAACAATCTTCCTGCATCTAGCCTGTCCAACTCCTTAAGAATTTTGTAAGTTTCTATAAGATCCCCCCTCAATCTTCTAAATTCTAGCGAGTACAAGCCGAGTCTATCCAATCTTTCTTCATATGAAAGTCCTGACATCCCAGGAATCAGTTGGTGAACCTTCTCTGTACTCCCTCTATGGCAAGAATGTATTTCCTCAGATTTGGAGACCAAAGCTGTACGCAATACTCCAGGTGTGGTCTCACCAAGACCCTGTACAACTGCAGTAGAACCTCCCTGCTCCTATACACAAATCCTTTTGCTATGAATGCTAACATACCATTCGCTTTCTTCACTGCCTGCTGCACCTGCATGCCTACTTTCAATGACTGGTGTACCATGACACCCAGGTCTCGTTGCATCTCCCCTTTTCCTAATCGGCCACCATTCAGATAATAGTCTACCTTCCTGTTTTTGCCACCAATCTTATAGAAAGGTATAAAATTATAAAAGGAGTGGACAAGCTTGATGCAGGAAAAATGTTCTCAATGATTGGGGAGTCCAGAACCACGGGCCACAGTCTAAGAATAAAGGGGAGACCATTTAAAACTGAGATGAGAAAAAACATTTTCATCCAGAAGGCAGTGGAGGCCAATTCACTTGATAGTCTTGGTGTGTGGGCGCAGTCACTCACTGACCCAGTTCTGTCCTGGTGCAGTGATGGGTCACTCACTGACCCAGAATACAGACACAAAAAGCTGCAGTAACTCAGCGGGTCAGGCAGCATCTCTGGAGGGAAGGAATAGGTGACTTTTCGGGTCGACCCTTTTTCAGACTGAGATTCAGGCGAGAGGGAAACGAAAGGCAAGGAAAGGTTCAAAGAACAAATGAATGAAAGTTATGCAAAAGAACAAATCCAAGCCAGCAAGGTGATCAAAGGTGGAGCCCACAATGGTTCATTGTTGGCTGTGAGGTAGGTGATAACGAGTGATACAGACAATGAAACTCAGCAGGACGACAGTGTAACTAGTACAAGGGCTAGGGTGGGGGAGAGATGGAGAGACAGGGGATGCAAGGGTTACTTGAAGTTAGAGAAATCAAATTTCAGGCCTCTGGTTTGTAAGCTGCCCAAACTAAATGTGAGGTGCTGTTCCTCTGCTCTGACAATGGAGGAGGCCCAGGACAGAAAGGTCAGTGTGGGAATGGTCCAAGACAGCCCTGGTGTGTGTGGTCACTCATTGACCTGGGACAGCCCCGGTTTGGGTGATGGTCTGTCACTGACCCGATATTGGCCAGTCACTGACACAGGACCATCCCAGTGTGGATCTGTTCATTCACTGGACATGAGCTGATTTGTGGCGCACCAGGTTGCAGGGGTGGGTGACCAGGCTGTGACAAGAGCAATGCTCAGACAAGTGTTCCACGGAAGTTTTAATAGCGAACCATTAATGAGGTGCGGAAAGTCCAATTGAAAATACCACTTGAACTCAAGACTGAAAAGGGTGGAAGTAATGTCAATATTTATGACCGCAGAAGCTTCAGTGGAGAGAGGTAAAAAAATAATATTTCTGCTGAATGATCAGTCCTCACCATTTAACATTTTTACCAAAAAAAAGTGACCTTGCAAGTGGAATTTTGGACACAAAATGTCTGAAGAAAGGTTTCGGCCCGAAACGTCGCCTATCTCCTTCGCTCCTTAGATGCTGCTGCACCCGCTGAGTTTCTCCAGTCTTTTGTGTACGCTGGAGTAACTCAGCAGGTCAGGAAAAATAGAAGAGGTGACATTGCAGGTCGAGACCGTTCTTTTAGCTGAGAAAAAATGAAGTAAGGCAGAGAAGATGTGTGCATTGTTTTGTCATCTTGAGACTATTGCCGCAAGATGTCGGACACTTTTAATACAGAACAAATGAGAATATACACCAAAGGTGACCATTCATTCTGATGTTTTCTGCAGGTGAACAAGACCAAGGGGACGTTACATTCTGAAGGAGAGTTAAAAAAGAGGGGAACCATGGTAAGTTAGAAATGCCGTGCAGTGCGTTCCAGTAGACGGTGTCTTTTCCGTGTTAAAGACTGTTGTGTGTTCACTTTCAGGTGCCGTCGAATACACAGTTCTGAGCCGGAAAATGTAAATAGAAGCTGACTCAGAAAGAACACATCATGGTTTTGAAAACGAAGTGACATTTAACGATGACTATGTTATATTAATTTGCAGTCTTCCTGTGAAGGATTTTATCGAGGTTCCTTGGCATCGTGCTTTTAAGCTAATTAATGTATATATAAATATTTTCATGAAAAGGATGTGACATGAGAGATGGAACCAAAGAGCTGCAGCAACAAAACTCATTCAGTGTCCTCGTACCACAGGCAATGAGGTCTGTTGATCAAGGTGTCGGGTCTGATACAATTAGCTCTGTGAATACCTCCAAATTTCCTTTCAACATAAAAGGAGACAGTTCGGCCCATTGAGTCCATGCTAGCTCGCACAGCAATCCCATTCCCACATTTATTCTTCCTGTAATATATTATCCCCATGTTTCCCTCAACTTGCCCCAGGTTCTTCCACTCAGCCACAAATATGCGGCATGGCTGCACAGAGCCAGAGACCTGAGTTCCATCCTGACTACGGGCGATGTCTGTACGGAGTTTGTACGTTCTCCCTGTGACGTGCGTGCGTTTTCTCCGGGTGCTCCGGTTTCCTCCCACAGTCCAAACACTCCAGGTTTGTAGGTTAATTGGCTTGGTATAATTATAAATTGTGCCCAGTGTGCGTAGAATAGTGTTTGTGTGCAGGATTGCTGGCGGGTGCGGACTCAGGGCTGAAGAGCCCGTATCTCTAAACTAAACGAAACTGAGAGCAATCTAACCTGACAACGCGCCCACTTTGGGGAAGTGGAGCACCCAGATTAATCCCTTGAGGTCACAGGGAGATTGTGCAAACTCCACACAGGCAGCATCAAGGTCAGGATTGAACAGGGTTTGCTGGTGCAGTGAGACTGTGGCTCTACCAGCTGTGCTGCCCTGATGTGAAGTTGTTGTGTTTACACTCTTCTCATCATTGGTACAGTGTAATATTTCCATCCGCTCCTCCTCACCCACTGAACTATCACGTAAGGCTAATGTTTAGTTTAGTTTAGTTTAGCCCACCAAGTCCGCGCCGACCAGCGATCCCCGCTCACTAACACAATCCTACACACTGGGGACAATTTACAAATTTAACAAAGTCAATTAGTTTACAAATCTGTACGTCTTTGGAGTGTGGGTGGAAACCGGAGATCCTAGACAAAACCCACGCGGTCACAGGGAGAACATACAAACTCCATAAAGACAGCACCCGTAGTCAGGAATGAACGGGGGTCTCTGACACTGTAAGGCAGCAACTCTACCACTGTGCCACTGTGCCGGCTTGTGAGGTATGCAGATGTAGCTTCATAATGCTATAGATAAGTATAGAAGGAACACATGTGGGTAGGAACGACCCTGGACAAGTATTAACATTCACGGGACTGAGATATTAAATCACATATGTGATTGGTACAAAGCAATTACCATGAAACTTAACACAGCCTCTGTCATCTTATTGCACTGAACGTTACTGGAAAGGTAGTAAATATCAATACCCATGAAGTGGTTAAAATCAATCTATTCAGTTTAGTTTAGAGATATAGGCCCTTCGGCCCAACGGGTCCGTGCCGACCAGTGATCCCCGTACACTAACACTACACTAAGGACAATTCACAGGAGCCAATTAATCTACAAACCCGTATGCCTTTGGAGTGTGGGAGGAAGCCAGAGATTCCAGAGAAACCCCACACAGGTCATAGGGAGAATGTACAAGCTTCGTACGGACAGCACCCATAGCAGGATTGAACCTGGGTTTCTGGCGCTGTAAGGCAGCAACTCTGCTGCTGTGCCACCCCTAAGGAAAGTATTAAATATCAATATCCATGAACTGAATAGAATTATTCTATATTCACTTATTATTTTACATTTATTCAATTGCTTGCTTGAGTACAAACATGTTGGAGACAATGGCATAATTTGTAGTTCATTGGTGGAAAAATGTTTAATAATTATGGGGACTAGTACCTAGAAAGTACAGTTCCTTGTTGGAGTGTCTGCCTGCCTACGTTTGGTCATCAAACAGTACAATACAGGAACAGCTCCCTCAGTCCTCTAACGGTTCGTGACCACTCTCCCTTCATTTGCTCATCTCCATGCACTTATCCAAAAACCTTTTAAATTGTATCTCCTCCACGACTTCCCCTGGCAGTGCATTCCAAGCAGCCAACGCTCTCTCTTAACCCAGCCGATTGGCTGGTGACTGGGGAAATGGAAAGGCATCAATATTATTTCTGCACTTTGGTAGTTCCAAAAGTTTCATATGGTTTCCTGCCTCTCATTGTATCAGACATCTTCAGGCGTATGAAGGTGGATAAATGTCCCGGGCCACAGATATACCCGAGGATACGGTGGGAAGAAATTGCAGGAGCCCTGGCTGAGATATGGAAATTCCCATTAGACACAGGAGAGGTTCCAGAAGAATGGAGGGTGCCTAATATTGTGCCTCTATTTAAAGGCCTGCAAGGAAACATCTGGGAACTATAGACCAGTGATCCTAACATCAGTGGTAAGCAAGTTACTGGAGATTTTTCTGAGGGATAAGATATATATGCATTTGGATAGACAGGAGCTGATTAGGGATAGTCAACACAATCTTATACGTGACACAAATCTGATTGTGTTTTTTGAGTACGTAACATAAGGATTGATCGGGGTAGAGCTGTAGACGTTGTGTATAAGGACTTCAGCAAGACATTTGATAAGGTTCAGCATGATAGACTACTCTAGGAGGATAGATGGTATGGGATCCAGGGAGAGCTAGTCGACTTGATAGAGATAGGTTTCATGGAAGGAAGCAGAGGATGATGGTGGAAGGTTGTTTTTAAGACTGGAGGCCTGTGACTAGTGGTGTGTCTCAGGGATCAGTGCTGGGCCCCTTGCAGTTTGAGGCTTATACCAACGATTGGATGAGAATGTGCAAGGCATGTTTAACAGGCTTTCAGATGACACTAAAGTGGGTGGCATCAAAGGTAGCGAAGATGGCTATCCAAAATTGCAGCAGGACCTTGATCAGTGGGGTTGAGGAATGGTTAATGGAGTTTAATACGTAATAAGTGCGAGGTGTTGCATTTTGGGATGTCAAACCAGGGCAGGATCTTCACAGTGAATGGCAGGGCTCTGGGGTGTATTGTGTAGAGGGATCTAGGATTGCAGGTGCATGCATGGTTCCTTGAACGTCGAGTCGCAGGTAGATAAGGCTTTCGGCACATCGGCCTTCATCAGTCAGAGTATTGAATATAGAAGTTGGGTGGTTATGTTGCAGTTGTATTACATTGGTAAGGCCACAATTGGAGTATTCTGTTCAGTTTTGGTCACCTTGTTATAGGAAAGATGTTATTAAGCTGGAAAGGATGCAGAGACGGTGTGTGAGGATGTTGCCAGGACTCGAGGGCCTGAGCTATAGGGAGAGGTTGAGCAGGCTAGGGCTTTATTCCGTGGAGCGCAGGAGAATGAGGGGTGATCTTATAGAATTGTATAAGGGGAATAGATCGGGTAAATGTAGCAATGTTACAAAATTTTGAGATTTTAAAAATCAAGTCTGCAATTTATCCCATCAGATAAAGCATAAAAATAAGTTTAATTTGACACCTAATTCACTTTCATATGTTCAGTAGTAAAAAACACAATCAGATTTGTGTCACGTATAAGATTGTGTATGGGAATAGTATGGGAATTTTCATACTCGAAAATTAGCATCTTGTTCCCTATTGCCTTTCCATTGACTTAACACTGAAGCTGTGATCAAGGACAGTCAAAAGGCCATAACTTTCTTAAAAATTAAGAGCTCAATGAAATTTTCAGTTATTATAGATTGAAGTATTCTGAAACAAATATGAAACAATCTTACTTGGATGACCTGAAATTTAAGCATATAATTAGTTAGTTATCTAATTGTAGTTAATTACAAAATTCAATTACTAGATCTAAACATCTATCCATTTCTTAAGAAAAGATAAACTTTTTAAAATTGCCTGTGTCCAAATAACATTCACACAATAATCCACAATATAACATGATTTTTAAATCTCATTTTCATGAATTTATAGGCCAAATGGAAGGAATTTAGTGTTTAATTCCTGTAAATTAATGGCCATTTAAATCAACTAGCGAGTGGGTTTTAGTGGAATGTGGTGGATTGGAACGTTGTGGTTTGCGGTGAAGTCGGGGGGAAAAATACAGCCGGTTCATACATTTTTTTTGTCCCCTTTTCGCAACAAGAAAATTTGATTAAATGCTTCTTAAGAAGCACGTTTTTATGTAAAAATAAACTGTGTAGCTTCTTTTATCGCCTACGTTAGGTCCGTTCTGCTGTCGGCGTTCAGAGCTTTAGAAGATGATTTTTAAACTACTCTAGTTAATAAATAATCTAGCGTAGTTTAAAAATAGCTTCATGAATGAAATGTTGGAGCGATTTCTCTTTAGCGACGAAATCGCCCGACATGGATCGATTTGGACTGTCTAGGGAAAAACGGTATTTTAAACCCGCCCCCCTCTGAAAGGCGCCAAAGTCACGCACACGGGGAGCGGCAGAACTGCAGCGCCGCTAAAGGTAGGTATTGTAACATACCTAGTAAATGCAGAGAGTAGGCAAATCAAGAACCAGAGGACATACGATACCCAAAGCTTGGTAGGTGTATGGAATCAGTTGCCAGAGAAAGTGGTTGAGGCAGATACAATCATTTGTTTAAAAAACATTTAGACAGGTACATGAATAGGACAGGTTTAGAGGGATATGGACCAAATGCAGGCAGGTGGGACTAGTATAGATGGGGCATGTTGGCCGGTGTTGGCAAGTTGGGCTAAAGAGCCTATTTCCGCGCTGTATGACTCTTTGGTTCAGAAACCTGGAGGTTAAATACAGCCCAATATGATTGGCACCATGTACAGTAATAGGCAAGGACATGTTTAGTTTTGAAGGAGCACCTTGTATATTAATTTTGATCAATGAGATTGTGAGAAAGCAGAGCTGGTTGGAGATGTCGATGGCTTGCCAGCAATACAGGACTGAGCAGCCGTCTAGCTCACAATCCCCGATTTCCATGTATGTCTATGTATTTCCATGATAAATGTTATGAAGAATTGTCAAATATGTTTAAAAAATTCCAAGTGATATTTTGTACCATGCAACAGTGTGCAGAAGCCTGGCCAAGATGATTGTTGTCTAACATACCTCAGCCTTTGACTCGAAGGATCACTCTACTCACATTCCCAAGAAAAATGAAAGAAAATAAATCTGCTCAGGCAATGTATGTGTATATTAAAAAAAGGAAATTAAAATATCTAGAAGAAAAAGAGACAGTATTTTCCTTACCAGGTTTGTTTTTGCAGTTATTACCAGAAATCCTGAGGAGTTTTCTTCATCACTACATGTTAAAGGGCATGGGAATGAGTTGAGTTGAGTAGAGTATATGAAATGAGTATGGAGGTTGGGAGGTCATGTTATATGAGACATTGGTGAGGCTGCATTTAGAGCAGTGTGTACAGTTCTGGGCACCATGTTACAGGAAGGATGTTATCAAGTTGGAAAGGGTACAGAGACGATTTACAAGGATGTTGCCAGAACTCAAGGGCCTGAGCTATAGGGAGAAGTTGAGCAGACTAGGTTAGGGTTAGGGTGCAGGAGGATGAGGGGTGTACAACATCATGAGAGGAATAGATAGGGTAAATACACAGAGGCTCTTGCCCAGAGTAGGGGAATGGAGAACCAGGGGACATAGGTTTAAGGTGAGGGGAGGAAGCTATTATAGGAATCAGAGGGGCACCTTTCCACACAAAGGGTGGTGGGTGTATGGAATGAGCTTCTAGAGGAGGTAGTTAAGATAGGGACTATTGCAAAGTTTAAGAAACAATTAGACAGGTACATGGACAGGCTAGGTTTAGAGAGATATGGGCTAAATGCAAGCAGGTGGGACTAATGTAGATGGGGGTATGTTGGATGATGTGGACTAGCTGGGCTGAAGGCCTGTTTCCACACTGTATGAATTTATGATTCCATGACTCTATGACTCTGTACTATGAGTTAGTCACATCAGCTTCTGCCACACAGTTGTCAGGATGACGCAACTTGCAGAATCAAGATAAGTACTTTATCCTTTGAACAAAGGATTGATAAAGGAAAGAATGGAAACATCTCAGCATCCATCATGCAAAAAAAAGTGAATGACCAGTCGTCTAAATAACATGTTCTCAGCAACAAGTTCGTTGTTAGTGAGAAACTGGTGTCATGGAGATATCCAGTCAGGCAGCATGAATGAATGAATGAATGAATTAATAGGTTTATTGGCCAAGCATTTACACATACAAGGAATTGGCCTTGGTGCTACGCTCACAAGGAACATAACGACATAACAATTAAGAAGAAAACATAAAATATTAAAACATTAAGAATAAAACATTATTGATTATACATATGAATTAAACAAAATACCAGATCAAAGGGAGGCTACAGACTATTGACTATAGAGCAACTACTCGTGGAAAAAAGCTGTCTTTATGTCTGGGTTACACAAAAAGCTGGAGAAACTCAGCGGGTGCAGCAGCATCTAAGGAGCGAAGGAGATAGGCGACGTTTCGGGTCGAGACCCTTCTTCAGACTGGTTAGGGATCAGGGAAACGAGAGATATAGACGGTGATGTGGAGAGATAAAGAACAATGAATGAAAGATATGCAAAAAAGTGTCGATGATAAAGGAAACAGGCCATTGTAAGCTGTTTGTAGTGTGAAAATGAGAAGCTAGTGTGACTTGGGTGGGGGAGAGATAGAGAGAGAAGGAATGCCAGGGTCCGAGGGCTGGGGAGAGGTGGGAAGGGGAGGAGACAGCAAGGGTTAACAGAATTGAGAAAATTCAATGTTTAAGCCCAGAGGATGCAGACTCCCCAAGCGGAATATGAGGTGCTGTTCCTCCAAGTTGCGGTGTTGCTCACTCTGGCCGTGGAGGAGGCCCAGGACCGAGAGGTCGGATACGGAATGGGAGGGGGAGTTGAGTGCTGAGCCACCGGGAGGTCGGGTTGGTTATTGCGGGCCGAGCGGAGGTGTTCGGCTAAACGATTGCCAAGCCTCCGCTTGGTCTCACCGATATAGATCAGCTGGCATCTGGAGCAACGGATGCAGTAGATGAGGTTGGAGGAGGTGCAGGTGAACCTCTGTCGGACCTGGAAGGACTGCTTGGGTCCCTGAAAGGAGTGGATGGGGGAGGTGAAGGGACAAGTGTAGCATCTCTTGCGGGTGCAAGGGAAAGTGTCCGGGGAAGGGGTGGAGCAGGAGGGAAGGGAAGAATTGTTTTTTTGTCTGGCTGTGGCAGCTTTGACAGTAGGTAGTCGCCTTCCAGAGGGAAGTGATTCAAAGAGTTTGTTGGCCACGGTAAGAGGGGTCAGAGATGATCTTGCCCACTCGCTTCCTGGCCCTTGCAGTGTACAGTTCATCAATGGAGGGAAGGTTGCAGCCAATAACCTTCTCAGCTGATCGGATGATTCGCTGCAGACTCCGGATGTCATGCTTGTTGGCTGAGCCAAACCAGACCATGATGGAGAAGGTGAGGACAGACTCTATGATGGCAGTATAGAATTGGACCATCATTACCTGTGGCAGATTGTGTTTTCTCAGCAGGAAGTACATCCTCTGTTGGGACTTTTTGACTGTGGAGTCAATGGTAACCCCCTATTTAAGGTCCCTGGAGATGATGGTTCCCAGGAACTTAAAAGACTCCACAGATGTAACTGTGGTGTTGTTGATGGTGAGTGGGGTGAGGGGAGGGGGAGCTTTCCTAAAGTCTACAATCAATTCCACCGTCTTAAGAGCATTGAGCTCCAGGTTGTTGCGATGGCACCAGGACGCCAGCTGTGCCACTTCCTGTCTGTAGGCAGATTCTTCCCCATCCTGGATCATTCCAATCAGGGTTGTGTCATCCGCAAACTTGAGTTGCTTGACACAGTGTCTGTGGAGGTGCAGTCGTTGGTGTAGAGAGAGTAGAGGAGAGGGGAGAGTAGGCAGCCTTGTGGTGCTCTTATGCTGAACATCTGTGGGTCCGAGATGTGCTTCCCCAGCTTCACATGCTGCTTCCTGTCTGTCAGGAAGTTGGTGATCCACTGACAGAGGGGTTCAGGCACAGTCAACTGGGTAAGTTTGAAGTGTAGTAGCTCTGGCACAATGGTGTTGAATGCAGAGCTAAAATCAACAAACAAAATCCTTGCATAGGTCCCCTGGTGCTGGAGGATGAAGTGCAGGCCTAGGTTGACTGCATCATCCACAGATCTATTGGCCCGATATGCAAACTGCAGAGGGTCCAGCAGGGGGTTTGTGATATTTTTCAGCTTGGCCAGCACAAGCCATTTTAGTGTCTTCACGACTACAAAGGTCAGTGTGACAGGCCTGTAGTCATTAAGACCAGTAATCCTTGCCTTTTTGCATACGGGAACAATAGTGGAGACTTTGAAGCAGGCAGGGTCAGTGCAGGTTTGCAGGGACAGATTGAAAATGTCTGTGTAGACCGGTGCCAGTTGTTCGGCACAGAGCTTGAGGGTAGAGGGCGAAACATTGTCCGGTCCTGGAGATTTCCGGCTTCTCTGTCTCCTGAATAGCTTTTCCACCTCCTCAATTGCTATTGTTAGTGATGGAGAAGTGGCCTGACTGATGTTGGGCAGCAAGGAGGGGGTGGGTAGTGGACGAGGGCCCAGTCTTTGCAGACTGGAGTCAGGCTGTGAGTAGGTGAAGTGGTGATTGGGGAGGGGGTACCAGGGTTACATTTCTGCTTGTCAAACCTGCAGTAGAACTAATTCAGGTCATTGGTCAGCTGACGATTGTCCAAGGAGCGGGGGTTTTCTTCTTGTAGCTGGGGATTTATCGCAAGCCCTTCCACACTGAAGAAGCACCCTTAGCTGAGAACTTGCTCCTCAACTTCTCAGAGTACCTTTCCTTGCCAGCTCTGATTCCTCTTCTCAGCTTGTACATGGCCTGCCTGTAGAGGTCTGCATCCCCGCTCCTGTAGGCATCATTTTAGACTGGCGGAGCTGTCTGAGTGTTGCCTGGGTTCCAGCAACTAAGTTACAGAGAAAGGTTGAACAAGTTGGGTCTTTATTCTTTGGAGCGCAGAAGGTTAAGGGGGGACTTGATTGAGGTCTTTAAAATGGTGAAAGGGATAGACAGAGTTGACGTGGATAAGCTTTTCCCATTGAGGGTAGGGGAGATTCAAACAAGGGGGCATGACATGAGAATTAAGGGACAGAAGTTTAGGGGTAACATGAGGGGGAACTTCTTTACTCAGAGAGTGGTGGCTGTGTGGAATGATCTTCCAGCAGAAGTCATGGAGACAGGATCGATTTTAACATTTAAAAGTAAAGTGGATAGGTATATGGACGGGAAGGGAATGGAGGGGTATGGTCTGAGTGCAGGTAGATGGGACTAGGGGAAAATAAATGGTCGGCATGGACTGGAAGGGCCGTGAAGGCCTGTTTCCGTGCTGTAATTGTTATATGCTTACATGGTTATATGGTTATATGAGTTCTGCTGTAAACCAGGGCTTGTCGTTATTGGACCAGATCCGGGTCCTAGTTAGAATGCAACTGTCCTCACAAAAGTTGACAATTGATCACAGTGTCTGTATATTCGTCGAGGCTTGTGGTTGCTTCCCTGAACACATTCCAATCCGTGCAGTCAAAGCAGGATTGTAGGTTTTCAATCCCCTCGCTTGTCCACCTTTTCATTGTTCTAACCACAGGCTTAGCAGATTTTAGTTTCTGCCTGTTGGTCGGAATAAGATGAATTAAAGAATGATCAGAGAGTCCCAGAGCCGCACGGAGAACAGCGCGATATGCATTCCTGATTGTAGTGTGACAATGATTGAGTGTTCTCTCCCCTCTGGTGGGGCAAGTAAAGTGATGTCTATAATTTGAAAGCACTCGGCTGAGGTTAGCCAAGTCAAAGTTGCCCAAAACAATGACCACGGAGTGAGGGAAGTCACTATCTACCCTCATTACCTGGTCAGCGAGTCGCGTTTGCGCCTCACGTACGCGGGGGGGGGGGGGGGGGGGGGGTGTAAACTCCAGCCAGAATAAAAGAGGTAAATTCCCTCAGAGAATAAAAGGGTTTGCAGTTTATAGAGAAAGATTCTAGATTGGGAGAACAGAAGTTAGACAACAGCATGATGTCGCTGCACCAGCCCTGGTTAGTATAGAAGCATATATACTATGCTTCACTTCGTGATCCGCTTTCTGTGGTTGGAAGCCAGCCAGTTGCAGCGCGCTGTCCGGGGTCGACTCACACAACCAGGTCTCGGTGAAACACAGGGCAGCAGCTCGAGTGAAGTTCTTGTTTGTCTGGCGTGGGAGTTGCACTTGGTTGTTAAGAGGACGCAGATTTGCCAGGAATATGCTCGGGAGCGGTGTGTGTAATCCTCGTCGCCGGAGTCGGTTGAGTGCTCCAGTGCGCTTCCACAGGCCCTTCTCCGTCTCAAACCCTCGAACACAGCCACAGCCCCGCCGACGAGTATGTCCAAATAATTCAGCGAGTGAGAGAAATCCGGAACGATGTTTGGAGGTATCGTATGTCCGATGTTAATGAGTACCTCTCTCGTGAAAGTGATCTTTGTGGGGTTTTCACAGACGACACAAACACATACAAAACAGCAAGGAGCAGTACACCGTGGCCACCATCGTCAGCGCCAGCAGGAACCTTATGATCGAGCATCGTTCATAGTTCTATGAGCAGAATTAGGCTACACAAAAGGCTGGAGAAACTCAGCGGGTGCAGCAGCATCTAAGGAGCGAAGGAGATAGGCAACGTTTCGGCCCGAAACGTCGCCTATCTCCTTCGCTCCTTAGATGCTGCTGCACCCGCTGAGTTTCTCCAGCCTTTTGTGTACCCTCGATTTTCCAGCATCTGCAGTTCCTTCTTTAGCAGAATTAGGCTATTTGGCCCATCAAGTCTACTCCGCCATTCAATCATACTGAGTATCTTTCCCTCTCAACCCCATTCTCCTGCCTTCTCCCCATAGCCACCGATACCTGTGCTAATCAAGAATCTGTTAATCTTCACCTTAAAAATATCCATTGACAGCCTCCACAACCGTCTGTGGTAATGAATTCTCCACCCTCTGACTAAAGAAATTCCTGCTCATCTTCTTTCTAAAGATACGTCCTTTTATTTTATGGCCTCTGGTCTTAGACTCTCCCACTAGTGCAAACATCCTCTCCACACCACTCTATCCAGGCCTTCCACTATTCGGTAAGTTTCAATGAGATTCCCCCTCATCCTTCTAAACTCCAGCGAGTACAGGCTCAGTCTCAAGTATCCGTCTGCACCTATCACAGTCACAGGCTTCCAACCACAGAAGCAACCCTCCACGTCATCCTCTGTCTCATACCAAGCCAATCCATTTTCTAATTTTCTGGTGATACCACAGGCTCGAATCTTTTGGACTATTCTTCCATGTGGGATCATGTCAGCGATATTACTATTTAATTGATTCATAACTCTCATAGCTTTATATTTATAGACTTGGAAAATTGTGTGGCTCAACAACTGAGCCACACAAACTCGACGGGAAGGGAATGGAGGGGTATGGTCTGAGTGCAGGTAGATGGGACTAGGGGAAAATAAATGGTCGGCACGGACTGGAAGGGCCGAGAAGGCCTGTTTCCGTGCTGTAATTGTTATATGGTTATATGGTTATATGGTTAAATTGATTCTTTCGACATCAGCGATATAATGAGAAAACCAGCCCTTCGGCACATTGAGTCGGTGCCGACCAGCGATCCCCCCTACACTAACACTATCCGACACACATTATGGACAATTTTACAATTTTACCAAGCCAATTAACCTACAAACTTTTAAGTGTGGGAGGAAACCAGAGCACCCAGAGAAAACCCATGCGGTCACGGGGTGAATGTACAAAGTCTGTACAGACAGCATTCGAGGCCACAATCAAACCCTGGTCTCTGGCGCTGTAAGTCAGCAACTCTACCGCTGCACTCCTGTCATAGTCAGACAGCTTGGAAATAGGGTCTTTGGCCAATCTCATCCATGCAGACTAAGATGACCCATCTGAGCATGTCCAATTTGCCCGCATTTGGCCCATATTTCTAAACTTTACCTTCCATGCAATGTCCAAGTGACTTTTAAATGTCGCTGTGTCAACGACCTCCTCTGGCAGCTCATTCCATGTACCCACTACTCTCTGATATCCCTTTACTACATTATTCCCTTTCTCCTGTATCTGTAAGCAGCGGGTGGCTCGATTTGAATTCATGTATAGTCTGTCCACTGACTGGGTAGTACACAACAAAAATGCTTTTCACTGTACCTTGGTACACGTGACAATAAACTAACTGAACTAAAAGTTGACCCTCAGATCCCAATTGCATCTTTCCTCTTTCACCTTAAACCCATGGCCTCGGCTACTTGATTGCCTCACCCTGGATAAACAACTGGATATTCACCCCATCAATTTCCCTTCATGATTTTATACTTCTCTATCAGATCATCCATTAGCCTCCTGCGCTCCAAGGAATAGAGTCCGAGCCTGCTGAACCTCTCCCTATTGCTCATGCCCTTGAGCCCTGGGGTAAGGAAGGGGATGTTCCTGACAGGGTAGAAGCTGGGCGATCATGGGGATGGGTTGTGAACAGGTTGATTGCTCAGTGAGTAAATGGGCAGGTGAAGTACAGGTATATATACAGAAGGGGGTAGCAGTTGTGCAATACAGAGCTGGAAGACGAGCCCAGCAGGGCATATGTAGCATATCCTCCACTCTCAAGGGTACAGAATGAGGAAAGGGGCAGGAAGGGGTTAAGGGAAATAAAAACAAACAAGCTGGGCCACCAAGTGCTGGGGTAATTCAGTGGGTCAGGCCTCTGGAAGACGTGGATAGCCTATGTTTCGGGTCGGGACCTTCTCTAGACTGATTCTGGTTGAACCCGAGCAGGGAGGCATGGAAACGGAGCTGGTAACCAGGTGGCACAAGATGGCGGTGCAGGATAGTGCAGAGGAAACATGTGACTGGGTCAGAACATGGTCAAAGAGCAAGAGGGCATCAGGAATCACAGAGGGGGAGCATAGAGTCAGAGAGTCATCGAGCCACAGT
Organism: Raja brachyura; assembly: GCA_963514005.1. The sequence goes on from OY740799.1 coordinate 47,751,182, forward strand.
CATAGAGTTATACAGCGTGGAAACAAGCCCTTTGGCCCAACTTAACCGCAACGACCAACATGCCCCATCTACACTAGTGTTGGGTTGTTATGTTACAGTTGTACAAGATGTGGCAAGGCCATATTTGGAGTATCATGTTCAGATTTGATGATATTGGAAGGATGTTGTTACACTGAAGTGCAGAGAAGATTTACGAAGAATTGCTTGAGGGCCTGGGCTACAGGGAGAAGTTGGGCAGGCTTCGACTTTACACCATGGAGTGCAGGGGCCACATATATGTATATAAGAACATGTGGAGAATAGATAGGGTGATTGCCAGTCTTTTACCCAGAGTAGTGGAATCAAGAACTGGAGGACATAGGTTTAAGGTGAGAGGGGAACGATTTAACAGGAACCGAAGGTGCATCTTTTTCACACAAACAGTGTTGGGTGTATGCAACAGGCTGCCGGAGGGGGTCAATGAGGCAGGCACTATAATAACATTTAAAATACATTTGGACAGGTACATGGATAGGAAAGGTTTAGAGTGATTATTGAACAAACAAGGGCGGGTGGGACTAGTACAGATGGGACATCTTGGTCAGCATGGACAAACTTTTTTCTGTGCTGTATGACTCTAGAACTCTAAGCACTCTATAAACTACTAGACTAAGTGGGACCTGCTGGGTCCCAGAATCACACGGGAGGGCTGGTCACCAACGCAATATTCCACCTCTCCAACAATTCCAATATTGCTCGACAGTGGGAGGGAGGGAGGCTTTCTGTTGCACTAGTATGGGTGTTGCGGGCCGAAGGTATTGGTTTCCAGAGGGCTAGTATAGACATTGTGAGCCGAATGGATTCTTAGGCTGGAAGCCAAATGTTACAATGATTTTAAAAGCGAAGCCAAGGCAAACAATTGGGCTGCAGCCACCTGACAATCAAAATTTATATTGTGAACACAAACCTTTTAAAAAGGAGAGGCAAACAATTTGGCTGCAGCCACCTGTCAAACAAAATTCATTTTGTGAACACAAACCTTTAAAAGAGGCGAGGCAAACAATTGGGCTGCAGCGACCTGACAACCAAAATACATGTTGTGAACACAAACTCTTTAAAGAGGCGAGGCAAACAATTTGGCTGCAGCCACCTGACAACCAAAATGCATTGTGTGAACACAAACTCTTTAAAAAGGCGAGGCAAACAATTTGGCTGCAGCCACATGACAACCAAAATTCATTTTGTGAGCACAAACTCTTTAAAAAGGCGAGGCAAACAATTTGGCTGTAGCCACCTGACAAACAAAATCCATTTTGTGAACACAAACCTTTAAAAGAGGTGAGGCAAACAATTTGGCTGCAGCGACCTGACAACCAAAATCCATGTTGTGAACACAAACTCTTTAAAGAGGCGAGGCAAACAATTTGGCTGCAGCCACCTGACAACCAAAATGCATTGTGTGAACACAAACTCTTTAAAAAGGCGTAGCAAACAATTTGGCTGCAGCCACCTGACAACCAAAATCCATTTTGTGAACACAAACGTTTTAAAAAGGCGAGACATATAATTGGGCTGCAGCCAGCTGACAACGAAAATCCATTTTGTGAACACAAACTCTTCAAGAAGGCGAGGCAAACAATTTGGCTGCAGCCACCTGACAACCAAAATCCATTTTGTGAACACAAACTTTTTCAAAAGGCGAGGCAAACAATTTGGCTGCAGCCACTTGACAACCAAAATCCATTTTGTGAACACAAACTATTTTAGAAGGCGAGGCAAACAATTGGCTGCAGCCACCTGACAACCAAAATCCATTTGTGAACACGAACATTTTAAAAAGGCGAGGCAAACAATTTAGCTGCAGCCACCTGTCAACCAAAATCCATGTTGTGAACACAAACTTTTAAAAAAGGTGAGGCAAACAATTTGACTGCAGCATTCTGACAACCAAAATTCATTTTGAGAATACAAACTCTTTAAAAAGGCGAGGCAAACAATTTTTCTGCAGCCACCTGACAACCAAAATCCATTTTGTGAACACAAACTCTTTAAGATGGCGAGGCAAACAATTCGGCTGCAGCCACCTGACAACCAAAATCCATGTTGTGAGCACAAACTCCTTAAAAAGGCGAGGCAAACAATTGCGCTGCAGCCACCAGACAACCAAAACCCATTTTATGAACACAAACTCTATAAAAAGGCGAGGCAAACAATTTGGCTGCAGCCACCTGACAACCAAAATCCATTTTGTGAACAGAAACTTTTTAAAAAGGCGAGTCATACAATTCGGCTGCACCCACCTGACAAACAAAATTCATTTTGTGAACACAACCTCTTTAAAAAGGCGAGGTAAACAATTTGGCTGCAGCCACCTGACACCAAAATTCATTTAGTGAGCACAAACTCTTTAAAAAGGCGAGGCAAACAATTTGCCTGCAGCCACCTGACAACCAAAATTGATTTTGTGAACACGAACTCTTTAAAAAGGCGAGGCAAACAATTTGGCTGTGGCCAGCTGACAACCAAAATCCGTTTTTTGAACACAAATACTTTAAGAAGGCGAGGCAAACAATTGGGCTGCAGCCACCTGACAACCAAAATTTATATTGTGAACACAAACCTTTTAAAAAGGAGAGGCAAACAATTGGGCAGCAGCCACCTGACAACCAAAATCCATTTTGTGAACACAAACTCTTTAAAAACGTGAGGCAAACAATTTGGCAGCAGCCACCTGATAACTAAAATTCATTTTGTGAACACAAACTTTTAAAAGAGGCGAGGCAAACAATTCGGCTGCAGCCACTTGACAAACAAAATCCATTTTGTGCAAACATACCCTTTAAAAAGGCGAGGCAAACAATTTGGCTGCAGCCACCTGACAACCAAAATCCATGTTGTGAACATAAACTCTTTAAAAAGGCGAGGCAAACAATTGGGCTGCAGCCACCTGACAAACAAAATCCATTTTGTGCAAGCATACCCTTTAAAAGAGCGAGACAAACAATTTGGCTGCAGCCACCTGACAACCAAAATCCATTTTGTGAACACAAACGTTTTAAAAAGGCGAGACATATAATTGGGCTGCAGCCACCTGACAACGAAAATCCATTTTGTGAACACAAACTCTTCAAGAAGGCGAGGCAAACGATTTGGCTGCAGCCACCTGACAACCAAAAGCCATTTTGTGAACACAAACTTTTTCAAAAGGCGAGGCAAACAATTTGGCAGCAGCCACCTGACAACCAAAATCCATTTTGTGAACACAAACTATTTTAGAAGGCGAGGCAAACAATTGGCTGCAGCCACCTGACATCCAAAATCCATTTGTGAACACAAACATTTTAAAAAGGCGAGGCAAACAATTTAGCTGCAGCCACCTGTCAACCAAAATCCATTTTGTGAACACAAACTTTTAAAAAAGGCGAGGCAAACAATTTGACTGCAGCATTCTGACAACCAAAATTCATTTAGAGAACACAAACTCTTTAAAAAGGCGAGGCAAACAATTTGGCTGTGGCCACCTGACAACCAAAATCCGTTTTTTGAACACAAATACTTTAAGAAGGCGAGGCAAACAATTGGGCTGCACCCACCTGACAACCAAAATCCATGTTGTGAACATAAATTCTTTAAAAAGGTGAGGCAAACAATTTGGTTGCAGCCACCTTACAATAAAAATCCATTTTGTGAACACAAACTCTTTAAAAAAGCGAGGCAAACAATTTTGCTGCAGCCACCTGACAACCAAAATCCATTTTGTGAACACAAACTCTTTAAGATGGCGAGGCAAACAATTGGGCTGCAGCCACCTGAGAACCAAAATCCATGTTGTGAGCACAAATTCTTTAAAAAGGCGAGGCAAACAATTGGGCTGCAGCCACCAGACAACCAAAATCCATTTTAAGATCACAAACTCTATAAAAAGGCGAGGCAAACAATTTGGCTGCAGCCACCTGACAACCAAAATCCATTTTGTGAACAGAAACTTTTTAAAAAGGCGAGTCATACAATTTGGCTGCAGCCACCTGACAACCAACATTCATTTTGTGAACACAACCTCTTTAAAAAGGCAAGGTAAACAATTTTACTGCAGCCACCTGACACCAAAATTCATTTTGAATCGATAAACTTTTTAAAAAGGCGAGGCAAACAATTTGGCTGCAGCCATCTGACAACCAAAATTGATTTTGTGAACGCAAACTATTTAAAAGGGCGAGGCAAACAATTTGTCTGCAGCCACCTGACAACCAAAACCCATTTTGTGAACACACACTTTTTAAAAAGGGAAGGCAAACCATTGGGCTGCAGCCACCTGACATCCAAAATCCATTTTGTGGACACAAACTTTATCAAAAAGGCGAGGCAAACCATTTGGCTGCTGCTACCTGAGAACTAAAATCCATTTTGTGAACACAAACCTTTTAAAAAGGCGAGGCAAATGTAAAGAATGGTCTCTTACACACAGTGTCTTTACTACTACTTTACTCACTAGTCAAATACATCGCAGCCCTAGCTGTACGTGGTCTGTCAGTGCAAGGCTCAGTGCTGGGACCCCAGCTATTTACAATATATATTAATGATTTGGACGAGGGAATTCAATGCAACATCTCCATATTTGCAGATGACACCAAGCTGGGGGGTATAGGTAGGTGTGAGGAGGATGCTTGGAGGCTGCAGGGTGATTTGGATAGGCTGAGTGAATGGGCAGATGCATGGCAGATGCAGTATAATGTGGATAAATGTGAGGTTATCCACTTTGGTGGCAAAAACATGAGGGTAGACTATTATCTGAATGGTGGCAGATTAGGAAAAGGGGAGATGCAACGAGACCTGGGTGTCATGGTACACCAGTCATTGAAAGTAGGCATGAGGTGCAGCAGGCAGTGAAGAAAGCAAATGGTATGTTAGCATTCATAGCAAAAGGATTTGAGTATAGGAGCAGGGAGGTTCTACTGCAGTTGTACAGGGTTTTGGTGCGGCCACACCTGGAGTATTGCGTACAGTTTGGGTCTCCAAATCTGAGGTAAGACATTCTTGCCATATAGGGGGAGGACAGAGAAGATTCACCAGACTGATTCCTGGGATGTCAGGACTTTCATATGAGGAAAGACTGGATAGACTCGGCTTGTACTCGCTGGAATTTAGAAGATTGAGGGGGGATCTTATAGAAACTTACAAAATTCTTAAGGGGTTGGACAAGCTAGATGCTGGAAGATTGTTCCCGATGTTGGGGGAGTCCAGAACAAGGGGTCACAGTCTAAGGATTAGGGGGAATTCCTTCAGGACCGAGATGAGGAAAACATTCTTTACACAGAAAGTGGTGAGTCTCTGGAATTCTCTGCCACAGAAGGTAGTTGAGGCCAGTTCATTGGCTATAGTTAAGAGGGCGTTAGATGTGGCTAAAGGGATCAGGGGGTATGGAGAGAAGGCAGGTACGGGATACTGAGTTGCATGATCAGCTATGATCACATTGAATGGCGGTGCAGGCTCGAAGGGCCGAATGGCCTACTCCTGCACCTATTTTTATGTTTCTATGTTTCTATCCCCTCTCATCCTTCTAAATACCAGTGAATACAAGCCCAGTCTTTCCAATCTTTCCTCATATGACAGACCCGCCATCCCGGGGATTAACCTCATGAACATATGCTGCACTGCCTCAATAGCAAGGATGTCCTTCCTCAAATTAGGAGACCAAAAGGACGTGCAGGCACAGACTGAGGCAGCATCATTGTCATTGGCACGGGGGGGGGGCATACGGGGCAGCGGTAGGAGGACGAGGCTCATTCACAAGCCGGAGGTGTTGTCGGGACCTCCGATAGATTGTCCCATCGTGGGACAGTAGCGAGCCTGGAGTGGCCGGAGGGCAATCGCATGCGGACGATCTGGCCAGGGAAGAGAGGTGGAAGGGGATGGCTGGACCTGTCATGGGAGCGCTTCTGGATATCTTGTCTATGGGCAATGCGCTTCTGGACAGTGGCAGGTTCAAGGATGGAGGGTTCGAGCGACTGCTGGGTCACCGGGATCGGAGGCCTCGTGATGCGAGACATAAGACGCTGCGCCGGGGAGCCCATGGCATGGTCGCGGGAGATGTTGCGGAGGTTCAGGCGGGCAAGGTAAATATCAGAGCGAGATAAACGACAACGTTCCAGCAACCCCTTTGCACCGCGGACCGCGCGCTCAGCCAGGCCGTTGGTCTGTGGGTATTCGGGGCTGCTGGTATAGTGGCGGAAATTCCAGCGAAATCCCGGAACTCAGCACTGGTGAATTGGCTGCCATTGTCCGACTGCAGGCTGGCCGGGGATCCGAAGGTCGCGAAGTGGCGGCGCGGCTTCTTGATGACAGCAGATGACGTGAGCGAGTGCAGCTGGTTAACCTCGAACCAGCTGGAGTAGGAGTCGACAAGCACCAGGAAGTGCTTTCCACGCCACTCGAAGATGTCAGTTGCCACCGCAGACCAGGGGAGCTCGGGTGCAGGCTGCTGCATGAGAGGCTGCCGCTGCTGGTGCAGAGCCAGGCTGTTGCAAGTCGAACAGGAGGAAACCCTCTCACGGATGTATTGTGCCATGTCAGGCCAGTAGAACTGGCTTTGAGCGTTGGACAGAGTGGCCTCGGCCCCGGGATGGCCATGGTGTGCGGTTTGAAAGTAGTGGTCGTGCAGTGCAGCGGGCACCACCACCTTGTGCCCCTTCACAATTACACCATCATGCAGCACAAGCTCACCACAAACCAGGAAATAAGGCACTGCCCCAGCCGGCAGGGCAGAACGGCGGTCTGGCCAGCCCCGCCTGATCACCGTGGCAAGCTGTTGTAGGGAAGAGTCCTCAGCAGTGTGCTGGACCAGGGACTTCATCTGTTTAGAAGGCACGAAATTAACGTTGAGAACCATCAGGTCGGACGCCTCATAGTGGTGACGTTCGGTGGATGTGAGTGGCGCCCGTGACAGCGTGTCGGCAACGAACATGTCTTTGCCCTTGCGATAGACCACTTTAAATGTGAACCGTTGGAGCTGGAGCATCATGCACTGTAGTCTGGAGGAGGCAACGTGTATAGGCTTGTTAAGGATAGTAATCAGAGGCTGGTGGTCCGTCTCAATGGAAAAACAGTTGCCCAAAATATAGTCTTTGAACTTAGAGCAGGCAAAGACGACCACCTTTTCGATCTGGGCATAATGCTGTTCAGCGGGGGTCATCGTTCGGGACGCGTAAGACACGGGCATTTGCAGGCCGTCGTGCAGTTGCAGACAAGCGGCCCCTAGGCCGAACTTGGAGGCATCACAAGTGAGGACAATGGGGCGCTTGAGGTCGAAATACTTTAACGTCGGGGTGCTGACCAATCTGGACTTCAGAATGTCAAAAGCTTTCTGATGTTGTGGGAACCAAACCCAAGCGGTGTCCTTTTTGACCAGGTCCCTTAAGGGTGTGCGCAATTCGCTCAGGTCTGGGATGAACTTTCCCAGGTAATTGACCATGCCTAGGAAACATTGTAGACCAGGCACATCAGTCGGTGATGACATCTCGGAGATAGCGGACATTTTCTGCAGGTCGGGCTTCAGCCCCGATGCCGTTAAGACGTGTCCCACATAGGTGACTTCTGGGACGCGGAAACGGCACTTCTTTTGGTTCAACTTTGACTTCTGGGACAACTTTAGGTTGATTTTTCCTGCCCAGTCCAGAACTCGGCGGAGGTTGAAATTGTACTCGGCGACATCCTTCCCATCGACCAGGATGTCGTCAACTGTGATGGCACACGGGAGACTGGCAAACAGTTGTTCCATTATCCTTTGGAATACCTTGCTGGCAGAGTTAATTCCAAGTGGCATGCGGAGAAAGCAGAACCTGCCAAAGGGTGTGCTGAAAGTTGTCAGGTATGAAGACTGCTCGTCGAGTGGTATCTGCCAGAACGAGCTCTTGGCATCGAGAACCGAAAAGACAGTGGCCGGACCGACCTGTGCAGCAACGTCCTCAACAGTTCGCATGGGGTAATGCAGGCGCTTGATGGCCAAGTTCAGGTCCTTCGGGTTGATGCAGATCCGTATTTCACTCTTGTCCTTTGCTGCAACAACCATGGTGGAGACCCACCGGGTGGGTTCGCTCACCTCCTTCAGGATGCCCATGATCACCATGTCGTGGAGGGTAGACTCGACTTTCTCCTTCATCGCGAAGGAAACCCGGTGCGGCGGGTGGATAACGGGCTCGACGTCTGGATCGAGAGCTATCTTGTAGCTGCAGGGGAGCCTGCCCAGCTCATCATTAAAACGGTCTGGGTACTCGGCCAGCGGGTCCAGGGGCGACTGCACCAGGCGAATGTCACGGTGGAAGTTGACCAAGCCGAGGTCCTGGCATGCCCGGATGCCCAGCAGGGGCGTGCATTTGCTGTCAAGCAGAAAGAAAGAGAGGAGCCGAGAGGCCTTCAGTACCTTGCAGTGGAGAGTGGCCTTCCCCACTGGAACGAGCATGCCTCCCCCGTAGGCATGCAAGACAGAGTGGTCAGTGGTAACAAGCTCATTATTTCTTTTTTTTTTGTAATATTTTTTTATTAAAGATAATCAATTACGATACCTTAAACAAGTTTACAGATATCAGATAATTCATTTTATCATACATGTAAAACATTAATAATACTTATCTATTATTTTTTTAGAAATAAAGATAAAGAAAAAGTAGCTTATAAATCAATGAGGGTATAGTTAACTAATAATTTGATAATTGTAAAAAAGAAAAGAAGAGAAAAGAACTAAAAAAAAATAAAAAAAATAAAAAAATTAAATTTTTTTTTTTTAACCTCTGCCTATATTATATATATAAATAAAAGATCACAATATGTATTATTAATAACTCTACTACAAATGATGGTATCAGTAAAGACATGTCACTTCCATTTTAAAAATACATTATTCTCATCAGATCCCGCGGGGGGCACGTCGAGCCATGTTGCCAAGAACAGCTACTTATCTAGATACAATATATATGGAGACCACATCTGTTCAAAAGAATTATACCTGTCCAATAGGACAAATCTAATTCTTTCCAGATGTAGCGTCTCCATCATCTCTGCAGCCCACATTTTAGTTGTGGGGGATAGTGTTCCCTTCCAAAATTTCAATATAATTTTTTTCCCAATTATCAAACAATAATCAAAGAAATTTCTTTGATTTACTGTAAGTGATAACTGTAAGTCCGGAATTCCAAATATTATTGACTTTGGGTTGGGGTCCAATTTAACTTTTATAACTTCAGAAATAACTTTAAAAATTTCTGTCCAATAATGATTCAATTTAGGACATGTGACAAAACTATGTATTAAATTTGCCTCTGTTTTCTTACATTTGTCACAGATAGCAGAAAGCTTCGGAAAGATACTATTTAATTTAACTTTTGAATAATGTAACCTATATAATACTTTAAATTGAATCAATATATGTCTGGCGTTTAATGAACATCGGTGTATACGTTGTAAACTTTCTTCCCAGTTTTCTTTTGTTATAGCTAATCCTATGTCATTTTCCCATGCTTGACGATATGTTTCCGTTGTTGGATTCTCCTTATCCAAAATGATGTTATATATATAAGCTATTAATTTTTCTGTATTTGGGTGTAAATTAAATAAATCGTCTAACAATCCTGCTTCTTTATTTTTATAATCTTGTGTATTTGATTTAATATAATCTCTAATTTGTAGATATCTAAAGAAATGTTGTTGAGATAGTCCATAAATGTCTTGTACCCCTTGGAATAAAAGAAATTTTCCTTTTCTATAAAGGTGTTCTATTCTTGTAATTCCTAAATCATCCCATTGTCTAAACCCCCCATCCAACATGGGAGGCCTAAACGATGGGTTATTCCTAATTGGTAATCTAAATGAGAGATTATCTAAATGTAAAGTCTTAACAATTTGTTTCCAAATACGTCTATTATTATATATTATTATGTTGTCCTTATAGATTTTTTTTTGTACTTCTATTGGTGCGAAAATTATCGAACCTACGTTAAAAGGAAGGCAATCTTCCTTTTCTATATTTAACCATGTTGGTGCATGGTCCGTATTTACCCACCAGTAATTCATATTTTTAATCTGAACAGCCCAAAAATAATATAGAAAATTTGGGAGTGCTAGACCTCCGTTTATCTTAGATTTACATAGATGTTTTTTACTTATTCTATGGTTTTTATAATCCCAAATAAAACTATTAACAATATTATCAATTTAAAAAAAAAAAGTTTTTGGTAAGAAAAAAGGGATAGCCTGGAACAAATATAGCAATTGTGGTAAAAACACCATCTTTATAGCACTTATTCTACCAATCATAGATATAGGAAGTGTTTTCCAATATGAAATATTCTTTCTAAGTTTATCTAATAGTTGAGGATAGTTGGATTTTATTAATGAGTTATGAGTTAGTGTTACATTAATCCCTAAATATTGAAATTTATCTGTAACTATCTTTAATGGGTATTGTTGTAATGTATTTAAATTTATACCTGTTATTGGCATAATCTCACTTTTATTCCAATTGATCCTGTATCCGGAAAATGCACCAAACTTAGTTATAACATTTAGTAAGTTAGGAATACTAATTTCCGGTTTTGTAATATAAATCAAAACGTCATCTGCGTATAGAGAGATTTTGTTAATTGTTGTGTCAGTAGTGTAACCATATATTTCAGGTTCAGATCTTATTTTTTCCGCCATAGGTTCTATTACCAATGCGAACAGTAAGGGCGACAATGGACATCCTTGTCTACATCCCCTAGAGAGTTTGAATTTAGATGATAGAATTTGATTAGTCAAAATTCTAGCGGTAGGATTCGAGTATAAAATTCTTACCCATTTACAAAAAATATCACCCAATTGAAATTTTTCCATTATATTAAATAAATACAACCATTCCACCTGATCAAACGCTTTTTCTGCATCTAGTGATATAACCGCTAATTCCATATCTCGTATTCTTTTTGAATATATAATATTAAATAGGCGTCTGAGATTATGGGATGAGTAACGCTTTGAGATAAAACCTGTTTGGTCATAATGTATTAATCTAGAAATCACTATACTTAATCTCCTAGATAAAATCTTAGTTAATATTTTTTGGTCTGTATTTAAAAGGGAATCGCTCTATATGATCCTGGATCTTCCAAATCCTTATCTGCTTTAGGGATAAGTGTAATTGTAGATTCATTTAATGATTCTGGTAATTTACCTTGATCATAAGCATATCTATACATTGTCTGTAGTCTTGGTGAGATCAAATCCTGAAATTTTTTATAAAATTCAGCACTTAAGCCATCAGGACCCGCTGCTTTTCCATTCTTCAACGAACTAATCGACTCTACAATATCCTTTACTGTTATTTCAGCATTTAACAATTCTCTACCTTCCTGGTCTAAACTATTAATTTGACATTCTTTTAAAAATATTTCCATACTGTCTGTTTGTCCTGTTAATTTTGACGAATAAAGATTTTTATAGTATTGTAGAAATCTATCATTAATATCTTTCGGAGTAGTCAATATATTTCCATACTCAGATCTAATTCCATGTATCGTCTTTTCCTCTTCTAATCTTCTAAGCTGTCGTGCTAATAGTTTTTGTGGTTTGTCTCCAAATTCAAAATGCACTTGTTTTGTTTGTTGAAAAAGTTTAATAACTTGGTTAGAATATATTTTATTTAATTTATATTTTACTGATGCAATTTTATTACTTAACTCTTTGGAAGGATGTTTTATATTTTCACTATCTAAACGTTTTATCTCATTTTCTAAATTTTGTTCTATCTTTCGATTTTCTTTATTAAAATGAGCTTGTACAGATATTATTGCGCCACGCGTGTATGCCTTAAATGTGTCCCATAGCAATGATGGGGTGGTTTCAGAATTATCATTAGTATCAAAAAATAATTTAATCTGAACAAGCTCATTATTTCTAATCTCCTTGATCAAGCTTGTTGACATAACGTTGGCAGCCGCCCCCGTGTCGACTTTAGCAGAGAAGGTCGTTCCGTTGACTGCGACTTGAACGGTAGGGTCCGTTATCAGCACAGGCATCCTTCAGAGAAAACACGCTGAGCTCACATTGGGAGGAGCAGGAGTCAGACAGAGGGAGTTCTTCATACTGGTGATGTGAACCAGACGCGGTATCAGCATGTACCAGGTAGTTAAAGAAGTTACGCTGTGGCTGTGCAGGCTTCCCACGGGAACGGCATGCTGCAGAAAAGTGGTTCTGCTTGTGGCAGAAATTGCAAGTTTTACCCAGAGCAGGGCACACATTAAAACGATGGGAAGCAAAGTTACAGTTCGGGCAATGTTGAGGGGTCCTGGTCCCGGGCGGGGGGTTTCCCCGTTGTCGCTGCTGTGTCGTGGTCCGACGGCTGGTAACGCTAGCCGCACGAATGTCATGATCAGGAGGCGACTCCGCCGAGGTGACAGCCTCTGCCAGGCGGGAGGCATGCAGCGCCTCGTCAAAAGTCAGATCAGGCTTGCGAAGAAGCTCAGCCCTCAGTTTCTCATCCCGAAGACCATAAACTAAAATGTCCCAGGTGACAGTTTCAGGTGCCAGCGTGTCAAGGCTGCAGCGGCGAGCCAAGTGCCGTAGCGCGGCGACAAAATTGTCGACTGACTCACCCGGGTTTTGGCGGCGACCGAACAGTTTAAACTGCTCCAACCGGCCAGGTTGAGCAGTAGAGAAGCCTTGACCGCAGGGGTTGCTGCAGGGTAGGCGATCATAACATAATGTTCAAAGTCGCGCCCGAAAACGCTCCAGCGGTGGGCGATGTCAGAATCAAAAACCAGAACATCAGGTTTGCGGCAGGCAGAAGACATGGTAATGAAGGGAAGGGGAAACTTGGACTAAAGAAATAAAAACCGGTAAACAGGAGGCGCAGGGCAAGAATCTTCTGACACCATGTAAAGAATGGTCTCTTACACACTGTGTCTTTACTACTACTTTATTCACTAGTCAAATACATCGCAGCCCTAGCTGCACGTGGTCTGTCATGGATGCTAGAGAGGGACCCAGTGGTGGGAAGGGCACAATTATACTGGATGGTAAGGGGAGTGGTTAGTGGTGGTTATGTCACTATATTAAAGGTATACACACATCAGGCACGTGCCGTGAGTAATTACTCAGGGTAGGCACTCAATCCGCTTTGAAAAAAAATTAAATCGCGCATGCGCAGATTGTTCTCTCCGTTAAATAAATAAATAAATAGAAACAGTGACATTTCAATTTGCCCAAGGCTTCCTAGTCCTAGTCCAATTGGGGGAACAATTCCTTTCACAGCGTGTGTAGTGTCTGTGCCAAGGGTAAAGTTGTGGGGAGGGCACGAGTGTTGAGAAGGAGGGTGTCGGGGATACTGCCAGTAACTCACTAACTCACCGCTACCGCAGCTCACCGGGCGCAAAGCCACGCACTGTAGCTAGGGATAGAAGCAGCTCGGGGAACTACGAGCGGCCACCGGGACCCGACAGCAGAACTGGCCGCCACTTCAGTGCCTTCTGCCGGCCCGTTCACCTTTGGTAGTGCTCTCCATCGGAACACCTGTCACCTGCCGTTCGCCGACTTCGCTCATGTCAGCGGCTTCCTGCAAATCCTTAAATTCCCACAGCCGAGTAACCTCAATCGCGCTGTCGGAATTTAAGGACATGAGTGAGGCCAGCGAGTGGCAGGAGAGAGGTTTTTAGACGGAGAGCTGTCCAAGGTGAGCGTGGACCGGCAGGAGCTAAGGTGTCGGCTGGTTCCGCTGTCCGGCCTGGTGGCCGCTCAGCCACCTGAGCTACTTCTCTCTCTTCCCCCCCCCCCGGCCTCAGAGCGGTGGCATCCCACGCCTCTGTGCAACGAGTGTCGTAAGTGGATGCTCCCGACCCCTCATTCTTAACATTCGTGCCCTCCCCACAACTTTACCCCGGGCCAGACACCACAAACGCTGTAAAAGGAGCACTCCCCCCGCCCCCACACCCCGTGAAATACGGTATTTACATTAAACACAAAATGTACTTACCACATCATTGGTACACGACAAACCATAGTTGAAAACCCCGCCAAGAAACTTGCGCTGCACATGCGCAGTAGACTGATGTGCATGCGCAGTGCAGCAAAGGCAGAATTTCTGCTGCCTTCAGCCCCGCTTGAAAGTGACGGCTTCAGGCAGCGCTGACGGCACGTGGGCTGCACAGACCTGCCCGTGTTACAAGCGCTGCGGATGAAAGGCACGGAGAATTATGCCTACCTAAGAGGTCGATCTCCTACAAAGGCATCATTCTCCCATGCCTTTATTATTTATATTTAGTTATTACTATGTTATAATTTTAGTCAGGGTAGGCAGTGCCTACCTTGCCTATCCTGACGGCACGTGGCTGACACATATATCATCTACAGCAAACCATTTGGCTGCAGCCACCTGACAACCAACATTGATTTTGTGAACACAAACCATTTAAAAAGGCGAGGAAAACCATTTGGCTGCAGCCACCTGACAAACAAAATAGTAAGATTAAACAAGAACTTACCTGTTTGAAGTTTGATCTTTATTTTATGAGGAGTTGCGATGAGGGATTTCATGAAGACCCCACTAGGCACGCATGCTCGACATTCTTCAAAGCAGCGGTGTGGAATCACAGATAACAACAATGATTGAAGATAGTAAGATTTAAGAGAACTAATATACCAGTTGACCTTATGATAGAGGGTTGGGAGCGGAGGGCACGAAATCCCTCATCGCAACTCCTCATAAAATAAAGATCAAACTTCAAACTGGTAAGTTCTTGTTTAATCTTACTATTTTACTTCGGAGTCACGTGAGTGACTTCGTGAAGATTTCAAAGCTCTGTGATTACATGCCCTGGATCACGTCCATGCTCACACACTGCCGTAATACTGATGGAGGAAGTATGTTAACGTATTTCAGACTTGAACAAGCTGAAAAATAATAACATTTGTTAATACAACAATAAACCCCTGAACTCGGGGTTAGGAAACAGCACTTAAAAACTGAATCCGCCAACGTTGCGGGAGCAGCCACAGGTCAGTTATGAAACCGCTGAAATGTAGATTCGCTGGCCCAGCCCGCTGTTGAGAGGAACACCTCCATGGTCCTCGCCGCTGATGTGGATGCAGCCCTGGGAGAATGACATTTAAAAAAATGTTAGTGTCTTACCTGCTGCACCGAATACCACCTTGAGTCATCTGGAGATAATCTGCACCGTCACCCTGTGATGTGGGTTTCCATGGCTGAAACAGACCCGTCTCCATATTCCTGATGCCCATTTTCAGACCTGTAGTCGCAAGTCTGTGTAGTTTAAGCAACTCTTCTATAAAGAAGTTACTTTATTATGGGTCGATCATTCTATCCAGGTTTAATCCCTGTAGAGTCTAGACCCGTTGTGCTGTGTTCAGTGCCATTAACAATCACCACTTTGAAGGTGAGTAAGTCCAGTGGTAAATCCGTCATAGGCGACCAGCTCCTGAGTAGGGTCAACACCACCCCTACATCTCAGGTAATATAATATCGTGGTCAGGGAGGGATGGATAGACCATACCCCTCATAGTTTGGATACCAGCTAGTGAGATCTGATTCCAATGTTGAGATAGGATGACAGTGCACTCCTGGCACTGGATACGGCACTGTAACTGAGGGACTCATCATAATGAAGGCCCCATGAGTATTCCAGCACATTGGAGATCGTAGCAGATATGTAGGTGGTCTTGGTCCGACTACAGAAAACCTCCCATATCCTTATGTAGGTGATGTACTGCTTCCTAGTGGACTCTCTCTGCACGATGCTGTTTGACGTCCATGGTCCTTTATGTTGCAGAGCCTGGTTGCGTTTTCTGCAACACCTGTCTGATGAAGCAGAATGGGGGAAAACATAGAAAAACCCATTTCCCCCCAATGTAGCGAGAACGCGTCCATCGCCACTGCCCCAGGATCTGGTTCTCAAGAGACATATGTTGGTATTCAATGGCTCAACCTGGACGCAAGGACGTCGATATCTGGTGTGCCATATTAGGCTATAATTTTAGCAAATATTTGGAGATTCAACATCCACTTGATGTCGTTATTAGATACTTGTGACCTGGTGTCCGCCACTGTATTGGGCTTAACCAGAAGGTGCGTAGCTGAACCCAAATATTTCTATCAATCCACCAGAGCCAAATTAAATTTTCCAATTCATCACAAGATATTGACGATACCACCCATAAGGTTTAAATATGCCACCTCAGTGGTATTATTTTGAAGACGAACATACGTATGCTGCAGATTAGTGCATTAAGCCCACAGCCCGTGACATGCTCCCAGCATTTCTAAACAGTTTATACCTTGTGATTGAAGAGAAGTAGACGCATGCAAATCCCATCTACCGCCCCAACTGGAATGGTGTCGGTAGTTCCCCAGCCCTTGGCGCTTTTGTTGGTTTGTGACACGACTAATGGGTTTGATGTAATGATGGGATTTAACAATCACAACCATTACTATTCCACCATTGTAGCTCAATTTATGCTTTGATTGGCAGCTGCATAGGCTCGTAAATGTCCAGCATTCGCTTTTAATGCCGAGATTTTTGCTTTTTGCAAGCTTCGATAGTGTAACGGCCCAAATTATGTGGCTGGAATGTAGCTACAAGTTTACCAATCCCTTAGCAGCATGTCTAATAGTCGGTTTCCTGGCGCAAGCAAGGCTGTTACATGCATCTATTATGTCTGTTGCTCTGTTCCCTGGGATAGTGACAAACAGAACCCCAGAATCTATGTAACCTCCCTCCTACTTGTGAGGTTATGCATGCAGTACTTCCAAGAGAACCAGACCCCCTTACCTCCATGGTTACCGGCGGGCCTGACGTTCTGGTTTCTGGTGTTCCGCCGTTGCTGGGTGCTGCCAGCGTGTAGGTCCTTACTGGTCTTTCAGGTGGCCCCCGAGGCCTGGTATATGTCGATCGCCTCGGTAAATCCCTGTTCCTGCAGCTGGTGTGTGGTGAGGTAGTCTATGCTGGCCCTGCCCTAAAAAAGGCTTCTACTGTTGAGGAGCTGGTGGCGGATATGTTCTTGATGGTCTATACGGCTGCCCCCGAGGTTTGGAGGGAGGATAAGGCTGTGGTCTTCGGTCAGTCTGCACCCTTGACGATGATGGTGGTTTCATCAGCCCCACGGTTTTGGCTTCCTCATCAGGTTCTTTGACCTGCTTGGGCAGGTCCTCCCCAAACAGCTGTCTTGGTGGTGGTGTGGTGGAAGTATTACACAACCCAGCCAATTTAGGGTTAAGGTTGGGCCGAATGGAGCTCTTACGAAAACAGTTTATTTCAAACTGTGTTACACAGCAGGGCTAGAGCATCCTGCTGCTCTGCAGATACATCTGCCCCATCGAGGGTCCTGGCGAACACCGTGATGCCCGACGTCAACAGCTTCAGAATTTTCTGCATCTTAACCTCTTGTGCCCTCGCACTGGAACTGATGTTCCCCCAGATGGCTGAGTTGACCGTCGGGATATTCAGGGTAACACAATTTCCAGGAACCTTGTACTTTTCCATCGACTCTGAAAGTACCTGGTCTTGGAGCTGGTGTGTCGTCAGGAAATTGATGCTAGCTGCCAGTTTAGGGTGCAGCGGTTCCCCTGAACATACAGGCTTCGCAAATTTCGAAACTGCCTCCAGCATTTCTTCTTCTGGATCTAGAGCAGTGGGCTCTTCTGCTGCCGCTTCTTCATCAAAATCGGCCATCTGCTGACTCCTAGCACTGCCGACAGATGAAGGTGATACTAGGTGGCCGCATGATCCGGCTCCCAGACCGCTGAGACTCCCGCTCTTGCCGATCCAGGTCTCGCTGGTATAGTTGCTCCACCATTAGCTCCATCCTAGCTATGCGACCGCCGCCGCTAAACGCGGACAACAAGCCGATTTCCCCAGGTTCTCCAGAAACACTGGGCTTCTACCAGCGAACCGCACCTCGTCGAAGTGATGACAAGGGTCCGCAGGCAGATCGTCATCGGCAGCCGCTCCTGCGGGGCCGTACGACTCCCGCACGGACATGCCGCTAGTCCGCCGTCGTTTGGACAATAGCGGTCCCCCTGCCTGATGGGAAGGCAACGGCGATGAGTCGGTGCCGGCTCCCATAGCCGGACTACCCGATGTCCGTGCGGGCTTACCGTCACTCCTGACCACATGGGTCCGTGACGGTGCATGGTCGGCGTTCCCCGCCTTAACGGGGCCGCACGACCGAAATCTGCTGCCACCGGTCTGCGCTCCGGCAGCCTGTTCCGGTGGTGAGCCGGTACCTCCTGCTCCTGCAGGGCTCCCCGACTTCCCAGCAGATCCATCACCGGCCCGCAATCTAGCAGGTTACCCCCGGCGGCATGTCGATGCCTCCCGCTGCAGCGGGGCATGACCTGGGCGCAGCTCTCCCCCTGCTCTGGTGACCTGCATAGTAGGTCGGAGACAGAATGTGCCACCGAGCGGGCGTTTATGCACCTTTGTTCCACTGTCGCTATGCTTAGGTGACAGTGGTAGGGAGTCAGGGTCTTGCCTACCCTGCTCTCGCGCGGTGCTCCTACCACTTTGCGGCTCCATGGCCAGCTGTGGTGGAGAGAAGGGTCCTGGCTGCGTAGGGCTCCCCGATTTCCGTGTTCATATCCCGGTCCGCAGAGCGGGCGCTGCCGGTGTTGCGGGCAGCTCCGGGAATGGTGGCCGCTGACTACCATCCGAAGTCCCATGGCCCTTGGAGGCATGCTTCGATGCCTTCATTCTGGTCTCCATCCATCGTTTCTGTAAGCAAAGTCTAGTACAGAAGCTCAGCTACTCAAGGTTAGTATCTTACCTGAGGGTCTTTAAGAAGCTTCACTCTCCCCCCACCCACCCCCCAGCTCCAATGTTGACCAGACTCTCATGACTTAACAATCTTTATGTGCTGCCAGTCTCAGTTTTTTATGGCAACTCAGCTTCTTGAAGATGACACATGGTCCCTGGAGTAGCATGGCAACTGTCTTTGCCATGAGTGTGGGCACAGTCCCTCAATGTCCATGTGCAGGAGAGGCACTGGCATCTCTGGGTTGCCCCTAGCCACTCACTTAGCCTGAGTGGAGAATTCATTCATGCCGACAGTGACCCTGTGGGCTGCGGCGTAAAGTCGGGGCTGCCCCTATGCCGTTGCCTGCAAGCCCCATTACCTGTTAATACAGACAGCCCACAGTATCCCTGCGGGCGGCGGTGCAGAGTCGGGGAGGCTGCTCTGCCGTCGCTTACTTCGTATGGCGAGCCTGCAAGCCCCACTCCTTTATGCATGCCGTCAGCCCGCGGTGACCTGCGGGCTGCGGTGTAGAGTCGGCCTGCCTCCGCCGTCCTCCGCCGGCGAGTGTGTGAGCCCGGACCCTCCTTGTCAATGGGCTGCCCGACTCCAGTCTGTTGGTGCCGCTGCTGACTGCCCACGGCAGTCAGATTCGAGGCGGCCTGGAGACCCTGTGAACAGAGTCACCTGGAAATAAGAAAAGGACTGCAGGTTAGTTTTTTTCCCTACCTGCAGTTCCCTGCAGTAGAGGAGCAACGCTCCTCCCTGCCTGTCGCTCGCATGCGGTCGACGATATGTCGCGCTTGCCTGCCTGGCGGGGTCTTCACGAAGTCACTCACGTGACTCCGAAGTAAAATCCATTTTGTGAACAAAAACGTTTTAAAAAGGAGAGGCAAACCATTTGGCTGCAGCCACCTGACAACCAAAATCCATTTTGTGAAAAAACATAGAAACATAGAAAACATAGAAAAATAGGTGCAGGAATAGGCCATTGGAGGGAACATAAAAACTGACTGCAAAAGTTTTTATAGACATGTGAAGAGAAAGAGACTAGTTAAAACAAATGTTGGTCCCTTGCAGTCAGAAACAGGTGAATTGATCATGGGGAACAAGGACATGGCAGACCAATTGAATAACTACTTTGGTTCTGTCTTCACTAAGGAAGACATAAATAATCTGCCGGAAATAGCAGTGGAACGGGGGTCAAATAAGATGGAGGAACTGAGTGAAATCCAGGTTAGCCGGGAGGTGGTGTTGGGTAAATTGAACGGATTGAAGGCCGATAAATCCCCAGGGCCAGATAGTCTGCATCCCAGAGTACTCAAGGAGGTAGCCACAGAAATAGTGGATGCATTAGTGATAATTTTTCAAAATTCCTTAGATTCTGGAGTAGTTCCTGAGGATTGGAGGGTAGCTAATGTAACCCCACTTTTTAAAAAAGGAGGGAGAGAGAAAGCGGGGAATTACAGACCAGTTAGTCTAACATCGGTAGTGGGGAAACTGCTAGTCAGTTATTAAAGATGGGATAGCAGCGCATTTGGAAAGTGGTGAAATCATTGGACAAAGTCAGCATGGATTTACGAAAGGTAAATCATGTCTGACAAATCTGATAGAATTTTTTGAGGATGTAACTAGTAGAGTGGATAAGGGAGAACCAGTGGATGTGTTATATCTAGACTTTCAGAAGTCTTTCGACAAGGTCCCGCATAAGAGATTAGCATACAAACTTAAAGCACACGGTATTGGGGGTTCAGTATTGATGTGGATAGAGAACTGGCTAGCAGACAGGAGGCAAAGGGTAGGAGTAAACGGGTCCTTTTCAGAATGGCAGGCAGTGACTAGTGGGGTGCCGCAAGGCTCAGTGCTGGGACCCCAGCTATTTACAATATATATTAATGATTTGGACGAGGGAATTCAATGCAACATCTCCAAATTTGCAGATGATACCAAGCTGGGGGGTATAATTAGGTGTGAGGAGGATGCTTGGAGGCTGCAGGGTGATTTGGATAGGCTGAGTGAATGGGCAGATGCATGGCAGATGCAGTATAATGTGGATAAATGTGAGGTTATCCACTTTGGTGGCAAAAACATGAGGGTAGACTATTATCTGAATGGTGGCAGATTAGGAAAGGGGGAGATGCAACGAGACCTGGGTGTCATGGTACATGCAGGTGCAGCAGGCAGTGAAGAAAGCAAATGGTATGTTAGCATTCATAGCGAAAGGATTTGAGTATAGGAGCAGGGAGGTTCTACTGCAGTTGTACAGGGTTTTGGTGAGGCTACACCTGGAGTATTGCGTACAGTTTTGGTCTCCAAATCTGAGGAAAGACATCCTTGCCATAGAGGGGGTACAGAGAAGATTCACCAGACTGATTCCTGGGATGTCAGGACTTTCATATGAGGAAAGATTGGATAGACTCGGCTTGTACTCGCTGGAATTTAGAAGATTGAGGGGGGATCTTATAGAAACTTACAAAATTCTTAAGGGGTTGGACAAGCTAGATGCTGGAAGATTGTTCCCGATGTTGGGGGAGTCCAGAACAAGGGGTCACAGTCTAAGGATAAGGGGGAATTCCTTTAGGACCGAGATGAGGAAAACATTCTTTACACAGAGAGTGGTGAGTCTCTGGAATTCTCTGCCGCAGAAGGTAGTTGAGGCCAGTTCATTGGCTATATTTAAGAGGGCGTTAGATGTGGCACTTGTGGCTAAAGGGATCAGGGGGTATGGAGAGAAGGCAGGTACGGGATACTGAGTTGGATGATCAGCCATGATCACATTGAATGGCGGTGCAGGCTCGAAGGGCCGAATGGCCTACTCTGCACCTATTTTCTATGTTTCTATGTTTCTATAACCAAAATCCATTTTGTGAACACAAACTTTTTAAAATGGCGGGGCAAACAATTGGGCTGCACCCACCTGACAGCCAAAATCCATTTTGTGAACACAAACATTATAAAAAGGCGAGGAAAACAATTGGGCTGCAGCCACCTGACACCAAAATTCTTTTTGTAACCACAAACTTTTTAAAAAAGGGGAGGTAAAACATTGGGTTGCACTCACCTGACAGCCAAAATCCATTTTGTGAACACAAACTTTTTAAAAAGGGAAGGCAAACAATTTGGCTGCAGCCACCTGACAACCAAAATCAATTTTATGAACACAAACTTTTTAAAAAGGTGAGGGAAATAATTTGGCTGCAGCCACCTGACATCCAAAATTCATTTTGGGAACACAAACTTTTTAAAAAGGAGAGGCAAACAATTTGGCTGCAGCCACCTGACAACCAAAATTCATTTAGTGAACACATACATTTTCAAAAGGCGAGGCAAGCAATTTGGCTGCAGCCACCTGACAAACAAAATTCATTTTGTGAGCACAAACTTTTTAAAAAGGCGAGGCCAACAATTTGGCTGCAGCCACCTGGCAAATAAAATCCATTTTATGAACACAAACTTTTTAAAAAGGCGAGGCAAACAATTTGGCTGCAGCCACCTGGCAACCAAAATTCATTTAGTGAACACAAACTTTTTAAAAAGGCGATGCAAACAATTTGGCTACAGCCGCCTGACAACCAAAATCCATTTTGTGAACACTAACTTTTTCAAAAGGCGAGGCAATCAATTTGGTTACAGCCACCTGACAACCAAAATCCATTATGTGCACACAACTTTTTAAAAAGGTGATGCAAATGATTTGGCTGCAGCCACCTGACAACCAAAATCCATTTTGTGAACACAAACTATTTAAAAAGGCGAGGCAAACAATTTGGCTGCAGCCACCTGACAACCAAAATTAATTTAGTGAACATAAACTTTTTGAAAAGGTGAGGCAAACAATTTGTCTGCAGCCACCTGACAACCAAAATTCATTTTCTGAACACAAACTCTTTAAAAAAGTGTGGCAAACAATTGGGCGGCAGCCACCTGACAACCAAAATTCATTTTTGAACACAAACTTTTTTAAAAAGGCGAGGCAAGCAATTTGGTTGCAGCCACGTGACAACCAAAATACATTTTGTGAACACAAACTTTTTAAAAAGGCGAGGCAACTAATTTGGCTGCAGTCACTTCACAACCAAAATCCATTTGTGAACACTAACTTTTTTAAACGGCGAGGCAATCAATTTGGCTGCAGCCACCTGACAACCAAAATCCATTTTGTGAACACTCATTTTTTCAAAAGGCGAGGCAATCAATTTGGTTACAGCCACCTGACACCTAAAATCCATTTTGTGCACACAACTTTTTAAAAAGGCGATGCAAACGATTTGGCTGCAGCCACCTGATAACCAAAATCCATTTTGTGAAACAAACTGTTTAAAAAGGTGAGGCAAAAAATTTGGCTGCAGCCACCTGTCAACCAAAATTAATTTAGTGAACATAAACTTTTTGAAAAGGCGAGGCAAACAATTGGGCTGCAGCCACGTGACAACCAAAATCCATTTTCTGAACACAAACTCTTTAAAAATGTGAGGCAAACAATTGGGCTGCAGCCACGTGACAACCAAAATTCATTTTGTGAACACAAACTTTAAAAAAAGGTGAGGCAAGCAATTTGGCTGCAGCCACGTGACAACCAAAATATATTTTGTGAACACAAACCTTTAAAAGAGGCGAGGCAAATGATTTGGCTGCAGTCACTTGACAACCAAAATCCATTTTGTGAACACTAAGGTTTATAAAAGGCGAGGTAACCAATTTGGCTGCAGCCACCTGACAACCAAAATCCATTTTGGGAACACTAACTTTTTTAAAAGGCGAGGCAAACAATTTGGCTGCAGCCACGTGACAACCAAAATTCATTCTGTCAACACGAACTTTTTTAAAAGGCGAGGCAAACAATTTGGCTGCAACCACCTGACATAAAAATCCATTTTGTGAACACAAACTATAAAAAAAAGGCGAATCATGCAATTGGCCTGCAGCCACCTGACAACAAAATTCCATTTTGTGAACGCAAAATCTTCAAAAAGGTGAGGCAAACAATTTGGCTGCAGCCACCTGACAAACAAAATCAATTTTGTGAACACAAACTCTTTTAAAAGGCGAGGCAAACAATTTGGCTGCAGCCACCTGACAACCAAAATAGATTTTGTGAAAACAAACTTTTTAAAAATGCGAGGCAAATAATTTGGCTGCAGCCACCTGACAACCAAAGTCCATTTGTGAACACTAACTTTTTAAAACGGCGAGGCAATCAATTTGGCTGCAGCCACCTGACAACCAAAATCCATTTTGTGAACACAAACTTTTTAAAAAAGTGAGTCATACAATTGTGCTGCAGCCATCTGACATTTGTGAACACAAACTGTTTACAAAGGTGAGGCAAACAATTTGGCTGCAGCCACCTGACCATCAAAATCCATTTTGTGATCACAGGCTTTTTAAAAAGGCGAGGCAAACAATTTGGCTGCTGCCACCTGACAACCAAAATCCATTTTGTGGACACAAACTTCTAAAAAAAAGGAGAGGCAAACAATTTGGCTGCAGCCACCTGACAACCAAAATCCATTTTGTGAACACAATTTTTTATAGAAAGGCGAGTCATACCATTGGGCTGCAGCCACATCACAATCAAAATCCATTTTGTGATCACAAACTCTTTAAAAAGGCGAGGCGAAAAATTTAGCGGCAACCACCTGATAACCAAAATTCATTTTGTGAACACAAACCTTTAAAAAAGGCGAGGCAAACAATTTGGCTGCTGCCACCTGTCAACCAAAATCCATTTTGTGAACACAAACTTTTTAAAAAGGTGAGGCAAACAATTTGGCTGCAGCCACTTGACAACTAAAATCAATTTTGTGAACACAAACCTTTTAAAAAGGTGAGGCAAACAATTTGGCTGCAGCCTGCTGACAACCAAAATCCATTTTGTGAACACAAACTTTTAAAAAAAGGCGAGTCATACAATTGGCCTGCAGCCACTTGACAACAAAAATCTATTTTGTGAACACAAATTATTTAAAAAGGCGAGGCAAACAATTTGGCTGCAGCCACCTGACAACCAATATTCATTTTGTGAACACAAACTTTTTGTTTTCTCTTTTTTAAATTTTTATTTAGCGCGAACGCAGTTCCCCACTACCACAAATTTTGCCGTCGAGTATCCCGCATTTGGGAACATCGCAGGCGTCAGCACACCCAAAGTGCGATTGGATAGCCTCGTCCTGGGAGAACTACGTTAGTGATCACGGTCTCTCCCCTGCCAGTTAAGTATTTGGCGACCTGACCACCAAAATTCATTTTGTGAACACAAACGTTTTAAAAAGGTGAGGCAAACAATTTGGCTGCAGCCAATTGACAACTAAAATCAATTTTGTGAACACAAACTTTTTAAAAAAGTGAGTCATATAATTGTGCTGCAGCCATCTGACATTTGTGAACACAAACTGTTTACAAAGGTGAGGCAAACAATTTGGCTGCAGCCACCTGACCATCAAAATCCATTTTGTGATCACAGGCTTTTTAAAAAGGCGAGGCAAACAATTTGGCTGCTGCCACCTGACAACCAAAATCCATTTTGTGGACACAAACTTCTAAAAAAAAGGAGAGGCAAACAATTTGGCTGCAGCCACCTGACAACCAAAATCCATTTTGTGAACACAATTTTTTATAGAAAGGCGAGTCATACCATTGGGCTGCAGCCACATCACAATCAAAATCCATTTTGTGATCACAAACTCTTTAAAAAGGCGAGGCGAAAAATTTAGCGGCAACCACCTGATAACCAAAATTCATTTTGTGAACACAAACCTTTAAAAAAGGCGAGGCAAACAATTTGGCTGCTGCCACCTGTCAACCAAAATCCATTTTGTGAACACAAACTTTTTAAAAAGGTGAGGCAAACAATTTGGCTGCAGCCACTTGACAACTAAAATCAATTTTGTGAACACAAACCTTTTAAAAAGGTGAGGCAAACAATTTGGCTGCAGCCTGCTGACAACCAAAATCCATTTTGTGAACACAAACTTTTAAAAAAAGGCGAGTCATACAATTGGCCTGCAGCCACTTGACAACAAAAATCTATTTTGTGAACACAAATTATTTAAAAAGGCGAGGCAAACAATTTGGCTGCAGCCACCTGACAACCAATATTCATTTTGTGAACACAAACTTTTTGTTTTCTCTTTTTTAAATTTTTATTTAGCGCGAACGCAGTTCCCCACTACCACAAATTTTGCCGTCGAGTATCCCGCATTTGGGAACATCGCAGGCGTCAGCACACCCAAAGTGCGATTGGATAGCCTCGTCCTGGGAGAACTACGTTAGTGATCACGGTCTCTCCCCTGCCAGTTAAGTATTTGGCGACCTGACCACCAAAATTCATTTTGTGAACACAAACGTTTTAAAAAGGTGAGGCAAACAATTTGGCTGCAGCCAATTGACAACTAAAATCAATTTTGTGAACACAAACTTTTTAAAAAGGTGAGGCAAACAATTTGATGCAGCCACCTGACAACCAAACTTCATTTTGTGAACACAAACTTTTTAAAAAGGCTAGGCAAACAATTTGGCTGCAGCCACCGGATAACAAAAATTCATTTTGTGAACGCAAACTTTTTAAAAAGGCAAGGCAAACAATTTGGATGCAGCCACCTGACAACCAAAATCCAATTTGTCAAACACAAACTTTTTAAAAAGGCGAGGCAAACAATTTGGCTGCAGCCACCTGACAACCAAAATCCATTTAGTGAACACAAAGTTTTTAAAAAGGCGAGTCATACAATTGGCCTGCTGCCACCTGACAACCAAAATCCATTTAGTGAACACAAAGTTTTTAAAAAGGCGAGTCATACAATTGGCCTGCTGCCACCTGACAACAAAAATCCATTTTGTGAACACAAATTCTTTAGAAAGGCAAGGGAAACAATTTGGCTGCAGCTACCTGACAACCAAAATTCATTTTGTGAACAGAAACTTTTTATTTTTTAGTTTTTTTTTTAAATTAGTGCCAACGCAGCCCCCCACTACCACAAATTTTGAAGTCGAGTATCCTGCATTTGGGGACATCGCAGACGTCAGCACACCGGAAGTGCAATGGGATAGCCTCGTCCTGGGAGAACCGCCTTGGTGATCACGGTCTCTCCCCTGCCAGGTAAGCATTTGTCCATCTGACAACCAAAACTATGCCAGCGGGGGCAGCAGAGAGAACAAAGAGAATGGGGATTTTTTAAAAAACATTAATATCTCTCTCATTTTTCATGGGAAAAATCCTCTGGTCCAGTAAGGCGGAAGGGGGCTCTGAGCGAGGTGGCCAAAAATGACGGCCATAGGTGACGGCGTTCTCTCGGAAATCGCAGTACAGTGGGCCAAAAGCAGTCAAGATCAGACTTTTAGTAATATAGATAAGCACTAATGGGATAATACTACAGGTCAACAAATAGCCTATGGGGGGAGAGAGAAACAAAAATGTAGGCAGATTACATTAAATAAGCCAAAGACATGGTTGTGTTAATGGGTGACTTCAACTTCCTCAATATTGACTGGGACTTCTTGGATGAACGATGGGGCAGATTTTGTTAGGTTGTTGCAAAAGTGTTTCTTGAAACAGTGTGTAGATAGTCCAAACCAAGAAGGGAAGATACTTGGACACGAGCCTGGCCAAGTTACTGGTGTTTCAGTGGATGAACATTTCGGGGATAATGACCTCAATTCTATAAGATTGTTTTAAATAAGGATGACTGTACTTTGCGGGAACTTACTAAATTGGAGTAATACAATTTAAAACGTTATTAGGCAGGAGCACAGGTGGTACATTGGGAATAGTTGTTAGTGGGTAAGTCCATGTCTGACATGAGTCATAGAGTCATACAGTGATGAAACTGCCCAACTTGCCAACACTGACCAACATACGGCATCTACACTGCCTGCATTTGGCCCATATCCCTTTAAAACTGCTCTGGAGGGGGACCAACATCCTGGCAGGCAGGTTTGCTAATGCTACACGGGAAGGTTTAAAGTAGATTGGCATGGGGGTTAGATTTCGTACAGGGCAGAGGCAGGTTAGCGGTTGCTACAGAGGGTGGTGAGAGGATGTTTAGTGGACAGAATAGGCAGGTGGAAGGCAGAGAGCGAGGAAGGAGGGTTGGTTAAACTGCACGTATTTTAATCCAAAGAGCCTGACTAAGGCAGATGAGCTTAGGGCATGGATAGGTACGAGCGACTGGGTCATTGTAGCCATGACTGAAACCTGGTTAAGAGAGGGGCAGGACTGGCAGCTCAATGTGCCAGGGTACAGGAGCTTCAGGAGAGACGGGTGAGGGAAAAAGAGGAGGGGGAGTTGCATTGGTGGTTAAGGAGGATGTCACGGCTGCGTTCAGAGGTGACATTATGGACGGTTCATCTAGTGAGGCTGGATGGGTGGAGCTGAGGAACAAGAAAGGGATGATCACCTTGTTGAGGTGTACTACAGAACCCCGAATAGTCAATGGGAATTAGAAGAACAAATGTGCCGGGAGATTGCAGACAGCTGCAGGTCAAATAAGGTTGTTGTAGTTGGTGAATTAAACTTTCCCAATGTAGACTGGGAAAATCATTGCGTGAAGGGTTCAGGTGGGGTGTAATTCATCAAACGTGTTCAGTAGAGTTTTCCTAAGCAGTATGTGGAGGCCCCCACACGTGTCAGAGGGCAACGCTGGATCTAGTATTGGGAAATTGGGAAGGGCAGGTGAATGAAGTGTGTGTGGAGGAGCCTTTTGGGACCAGTGACCACAGTTCCATTAGGTTTAAGATGGTTATGGATCGGGATGGAGAGGGTTCATGTGTTAAAATGCTCAACTGGGGTAAGGCCAACTTTGAGGGTATGAGAGAAGGTCTCGCTCAAGTTGACTGGAACTGGTTACTTGAGGGTAAAGGAACGTCAGCCAAGTGGGATGTTTTTAAAAGTGTGCTGACAAAAGCTCAGGATATGTACGTCCCTATTAGAGTGAAAGACAAAGCAGCAAATGTAAGAAAGCTTGGTTGACAAGAGAAATTGAGGCATTGGTCAAGAATAAGAAGGGAGCATGGGACAGGCATAGGCATCTGGGATCAAGTACATCTCTGGATGAGTTTCAGGAACTGAGGAGTCAACTAGAAAAGGAAATCAGAAGGGCAAAAAGGGGCCAGGAGATAGCTCTGGCAGATAGCATTAAGAACAATCCCAAGAGATTTTATACATACATAAGGGGGAAAAGGGTAACTAGAGAGAGAGAGAGGGACCTCTCGGAAATCAAAGCGGTCACCTCTGTGTGGAGCCACAGGAAATGGGCAAGGTCGTGAATGAGTATTTCTCCTCTGTATTTACCGAGGAGAAAGACAGGAGGATGGAGGAATTTGGGGCAGTCAATTGAAGTGTCTTGAGAACTGTCAGGTTTACCATTGAGGAAGTTCTGAAGGTACCATCGTGTATGAAGGTAGACAACTCTCAAGGGCCTGATCTGATATATCCGAGGACATTGTGGGAAACTAGAGGGGAAATTGTGGGAGCCCTGGTTGAAATTTACGAGTCGTCCTTAAATCCAGGAGAGGTGCCAGAAGACTGGAGGGTGGCAAATGTTGTGTCTCTATTCACGAAGGGCTGCAGGGAATAGGCTGGGAACTACAGGCCGGTTAGCTGAACATTTGTAGTTGGAAAGTTACTGGAGAATATTCTGAGGGATAGGATATACAGGCATTTAGATGGACAAGAACTGATTAGGGACAGTCAGCAAGGTTTTGTACGTGAGAGGTTATGGATTGATTTTTTGAAGATATGTCCAAAAAGGTCGACGAGGGCAGAACTGTAGATGTAGATAGTAAATTGGCTTAATGGAAGGAAGCAATAGGTGCAGGAGTAGGCCATTCGGCCCTTCAAACCAGCACCGCCATTCATTGTGGGAAAATAGAGAGGGTACAGAGGAGATTTACTAAAATGTTGCCTGGGTTTCAACAGCTAAGTTACAGAGATAGGTTGAATAAGTTAGGTCTTTATTCTCTGGAGCGCAGAAGGTTAAGGGGGGACTTGATAGAAGTCTTTAAAATGATGAGAGGGATAGACAGAGTTGATGTGGACAAGCTTTTCCCTATGAGAATAGGGAAGATTCAAACAAGAGGACATGACTTTAGAATTAAGGGACAGAGGTTTAGGGGTAACGTGAGGGGGAACTTCTTTACTCAGAGAGTGGTAGCGGTGTGGAATGAGCTTCCAGTGGAAGTGGTGGCGGCAGGTCGTTGGTATAATTTAAAAATAAATTGGATAGGCATATGGATGAGAAGGGTATGGAGGGTTATGGTATGAGTGCAAGCAGGTGGGACTAAGGGAAAAAAGTTGTTCGGCATGGACTTGAAGGGCCGAGATGGCCTGTTTCTGTGCTGTAATTGTTATATGGTTATATGGTTATTGTGATCATGAGCTTCATGTGCTTCACAGTGAAGCAGAGGGTGATGGTGGAAGTTGCTTCTTGGACTGGAGGCCTGTGACGATGGTGTGCCTCAGGGTTCGGTGATGGGCCCGTTACTGTTTGTCATCTACATCAATGATTTGGATGAGAACATACAGGGCAAGATTAGCAAGTTTGCTGATGAGACAGAAGCGGGTTGTTTTGCAGATAGTGAAGATAGTTGTGAAAAATTGCAGAAGGACCTGGATCGATTAGCCAGGTGGGCTGAAGAATGGTTGATGGAATTTAATACAGAGAAATGTGAGGTGATGCATTTTAGGAAGTCTAACATGGGCAGGCCCTACACAGTAAATGGTAGGGCGCTGGGGAGTGTTGTAGAACAGAGGGACCTAGGAATGCAGGTGCATGGTTCCTTGAGGGTGGAGTCGTATGGAAGTTATATTAAAGAACACTTAATTAAAATATTTATCATAGCCAGCAGATGTCAGCTATTTTACTTAATCAAACATCAGCCTATTTTATTTTAGACTCACGTGATTTCTAGCCATTTAGCAGTGCTTAATTAAATCATTTATCTAGTAATCAAGGCACTAAACAAGTTACTTATTTTTACTTTTGTACCTTTGTAAATAAATTCTTAATAAATCCATTTGTATCTTTGTGTGTAAACTTATAAACTAATATGTAACAGCATAATATGGTGTGTGTAACTTGTGTAACCTTGGCTTTAACGGAAACATAATAGTGGCAGTAGATATAGCTGAAGCAACAGTTTGAAATTTAAGGGTGGCGAATGATGGAGAGATATGAGGGGAAATGTAAAGTTTAATAAGATTGAGCCAAGGTTGGAAGTTAATGGTGGCGAGACAGAGTATATTAGAATTGAAGATAGATTGATGCGAAAGCATGCAAGATAATGCAGCAGAGATAGGGCTAGAAACTATAATAAAAAGTAGCCTGTTTCTGTGGATCGGAGAGCAATTAGAGAACGGACAGGTGGTGTCGTCTCTGAATGTTCCAAGTTGATATTTGCAAATAAAGGCTTTCGTCTTCTTGAAGAATTCTCCGTGTCTGTGTTATCTTAACCAAATTTGATTCTTAAAACTACGACAAAATTGGCGCAGGGTCGGTAAGAGACCGTTAATTAAAAGACAAACAGCACAGGGCGCTTCCCAGCCCCTCTGGCTCCTAGGGACAAAAGGTGGCCACCCAGCAAAATTATGCGGTTTTTCGCTTCATTTGGACTAATAACCTGTTGAACATGAGAAGCCACTGGGGACACAGAAGTGCCTAAGTAGTTAGAAGGTCTCTCCGACCCAAGAATCTGGCACTAAATTGTTCTAAAAAGGAGGCCCGGAGGATTGTCCAGGAAAGGCTGCACTGTGTGGCGAGTAATAATATTTGTGATAAGAAAGTACAGCATTGCATTATGTGATATTATTAAGAGTTTATTAGAGACCTCGTGGATACCACCCTGAGAGGTCAGGGGTTGCATGGACGAGGCAAGTATTCTGTGGATACCACCCTGAGAGGTCAGGGACAAAGATCCTATAGCAGAGCAAGATAGGCCACTCCTGCGAAATGCAATCGGCTGACGTGTAGTACGCAACGGAGCGGAACATGGGCATTTTTTTCGTCCATTTCAGTAACCGGATCCTAACCGACCCGACCCGACTCGCAGTGTAATCAACGTTGCGGGGGAACAGGTTGTGTGTGTGATATAGGGTTAGATTCACAATTCTGTTAATTCTTGTTAAAGAATAAAATGTTTATACATTTTGTTTCTTGTAATTTTCTTTTTTAATGTTTTTCAAATCATTTCTTTTTAAATGGCTCATATGCTGTGTTTGAGTTGATTTTGTTGAGTTGACACTTGCACTCTGTAATTCATTCATCTAATCACACTGTTCACAACTGCAGTATTTGGGAAAATAATAGCAATATGAAGATTCCAGTTGCTCTAGCCCTGGAATGTTACTTAATGTTTTTGTGACTATGGAGTTGTTTCTCAATAATAAAATGGGTCTTCCCAAAAGCCAGAGAGTGGAATGAGATCTGTCTGTAATGGTTGGGTTATCTAAATTAAGTATTTCACAAAATTAAATGTGTTTCAGCAAGATTTACAAATGATGTATGGTATGAACTTAAAGATGGTTTTATTCAGCGAGCATACAACTGATTAGATTGTGCTGGAAAGAACACACATACATGAATGTGATATAGATGTATATAATAATATAACACACACATTTACATTTCTTCTGATTTTTATATCCAATGATGAACTTTATTTCAGACTAGACAAGGGACAACATTAAATAAAAAAACATTGTAAACCTCCCCGCAACTTCACTTTGGTGTCTCGGCCATGCTGATCCGGGCCAGACTCCCTGCAGGAACATCTTTTTGCTTTTATTGTGATATATTTCTCTTTTTAACACTGAATATCTGATAATGACACATCAGCAGCATATGGCACCAATATTGCTACGGGCCGGTTCAAACTCCGCGGCCCGGGGCGGTCAAAGCTGCCGAAGCTGCTGCCCTCTAGTCCAGCGGACGAAGCTGTTGCCGCGGGAGCACCGGAAAAACAGGTCACCAACCTGTGACCCACGAGCTCCCGACGATGTCGTCTACTGGCTCGCGGCCGAACCTCCGAAGTCGAGCCGCCATCGCCGCCGGGACACAGCCTCAGCCCCGAGTCGGGCCGTCACCGCCGAGGCACAGCCTCAGCCCCAAGTCGGGCCGTCGGACTCGGCTCCGCCGGGAAACCACCTCAGCCCCGAGTCGGGCCGCTCTGCCAGAAAGCCACCTCAGCCCCGAGTCAGGCTGCTCCGCCGGAAGACCGCCTCAGCCCTGATTCGGGCCGCTCCGCCGGGACACAGCGGGCCGCCGCCTCAACCCCGAAGACGGAGGCGGAAGCAAAGATCATATCTTTGGGCGCAAGCAAGATGGCGGAAGCAAGATGGCGGAGGCTGGTTGCTGAAATGGGTCCTATTCTTACCCATGAATCTGCCCATGACCGTACTATGCGTTTTTCATGGGGGTAGGCCGTCTTGCCCCTATAGGATCTTTGGTCAGGGGTTTGTATGGGCAGAATAAGGCATTCTGTGGATACCACCCTGAGAGTTCAGGGGTTTGTACGGGCAGAATAAAGTATTTTTTGGATACCACCTTAGGTGACGAGGGGTTTGTACAGGCAAAATACGAATTTAGGGTAAGTGAGTAACAAAAACAGTGTACACAGTGATAAAATATTGTAGAATAGCAGAAAGTAGAATAGCAATAAGAATACTGTAAGATAATATAGTGACTACGAGGATGGAGGAATTGTAAGGACTGAGTTACTTAACTGTTTGTGGAGATAAAATTGCTGCATTCTCTCTGCTGAGAGATGACAAAATGTGCTTCTTTGTTTGGAGATTAATGGGAGTGGGGTGTGGTCAGATGTTGAGTGACTAGGATTTTGATTGGTTGTGATCTTAGTGGGGTGTGGTTAGAATTTGAGTGACGGTGAGTCTGACTAATCACAATCTGAATCAATGTCCAATCACAGCGCTCAGGAACCTGACTGATAGGGGATTAGACCATGTGTTAAAGAAGGAACTGCAGATGCTGGAAAATCCAGGGTACACAAAATGCTGGAGAAACTCAGCGGGTGTAGCAGCATCTATGGAGTGAAGGAGATAGGCAATGTTTCGGGTCGAAACCCTTCTTCAGACTGATGGGGGGTGGGGGGGTGGGGGGGAGGAGGGGGGGAGAAATGAAAAAGGAGGAGGAGGAGCCCGAGGGCTGAGGGAGAGGTAGGAAGGGGAGGAGACAGCAAGGGTTAACAGAATTGAGATAATTCGATATTCATGCCAAGAGGATGCAGACTCCCCAAGCGGAATATGAGGTGCTGTTCCTCCAATTTGCTGTGTTGCTCACTGGCCGTGGAGGAGGCCCAGGACAGAGAGGGCGGATATGGAATGGGAGGGGGAGTTGAAGTGCTGAGCCACCGGGAGGTCGGGTTGGTTATTGCGGAGCGAGCTGAGGTGTTCGGCGAAACGATCGCCAATTGCCAAGCGGAGACTGTGGTGGATGTCATTCCTCCTAAAGTCAAGTCTAGATTGGAGGACGTGGCAGGATTGTCATCTATTCCCCACCCCCGATTCTGCGATCATTTGGTCAACGAGGTCTAGAAATATCGCAAAGATAGGAAAAAGACTTGCAGACCAGCAGGAAGATGTGCAGAGAAAAATGATGCAAATGTAACTTGAAGAGCTCAAAAAGAAAGAGCATGAAAAAGGAAAGACAATGTTGTCAATAACACCAGACCTGGTTGAAAAGGCTGACATAAGTGATGAACCGACACACAGTGAGTCCTATGACAGAGCCAAACAGGGGCCAGAGAATTCCATGCCAATATGTCTTTGGGGGAGTGTTTCCACAAATGCCCTATCAGGAATGAAATAAATCTGGATATAAGCCCAGAGAGGACTGGGGTCCCCAAGGGAGGGAGGGATCTCAAGGAGGAGGTCAAGAAAGGCTAGTAAGGAGACAGGTAATGGATACGGTGTGTTGGGGATGTGAACAGGTATGGTAATCAGGAAATAATAATAATTATATTATGATAGTGGTGAACATAGCTATGGTAAGAACATTAAGAAGAGGTATTAAATACACCTAGGCAAGGATGCGGCAGGGTATTAAATACTAGCCCCATGTTTTTAATCAGATGTTAAAGGCAGATTTGGAAGGTGTACCCTTAGAAAGTATTTGATACAGTATGTGGATAATTTGTTGGTTTGTTCCACAAGTGGGAAGCAATGTGAGAGAGACATTTTCATTATCTTGGAAAATATGGCATCGGAGGTCATAAAGTATCAAGGAAGAAGTTGTTGTTTTGTCAGCAGCAGGTAGAATATTTTGGACGAGTAATATCTAAAGAAGTAAAAGCTATAGCGCAGGATCAAATTGAAGCGATAATTGAAGTTCCCAAACCTCAGACAGTAGGACAGATGATGATGATCTTGGGAATGGCAGGATATACAGTGGCTTGCAAAAGTTTTCATACCCCTTGAACCTTTCCACATTTTGTCACGTTACAATCACAAACGTAAATGTATTTTACTGGGATTTTATGTGATAGACCAACACAAAGTGGCGCATAATTGTGAAGTGGAAGGAAAATGATACATGGTTTTCAAATTTTTTTACAAATAAAAAAACTGAAAAGTGTGGCGTGCAAAAGTATTCTGTCCGATTTACTCTGATGCCCCTAAATAAAATCCAGTGCAACCAATTGCCATCAGAAGTCACCTAATTAGTAAATAGAGTCCACTTGTGTGTAGTCTAACCTCAGTATAAATACAGCTGTTCTGTGAAGGCCTCAGAGGTTTGTTAGAGAACATTAGTGAACAAACAGCATCATGAAGCCCAAGGAACACACCAGACAGGTCAGGGATAAATATGTGGAGAAATTTAAAGCAGGGTTAGGTTATAAAAAAATATCCCAAGCTTTGAACATCTCACGGAGCATTGTTCAATCCATCATCCGAAAATGGAAAGAGTATGGCACAACTGCAAACCTACCAAGACATGGCCGTCCACCTAAACTGACAGGCTGGGCAAGGAGAGCATTGATCAGAGAATCAGCCAAGAGGCCCATGGTAACTCTGGAGGAGCTGCAGAGATCCACAGCTCAGGTGGGAGAATCTGTCCACAGGTCAACTATTCAATTCAAGTTTAATGTCATTGCACAAATACAAGTATAGGTACAACGAAATGCAGTTTAGCGTCGTTCTTAGTGATAGCGATATAGAAAAATAAATACAGAGTGCAGTGGTAGCAATATGGAAAATAAATAAATACAGGGTACAGACAAGTCTATCAGCTGGGCTCCGAGTTCAGCAGTCGGATGGTGTAGTTGAAGAAGCTGTTCTTCGTCCTACTGGTGCGGGACTTGAGGCTCCTGTACCGCCTCCCTGATGGGAGGAGGGCAAACAGTCCATGATTAGGGTGTGAGGGGTCCTTGATGATCTTCCCGGCCCGCTTCAGGCACCGTTTTCGGTGGAGGGCATCCAAGGCAGGGAGCGGGGCACCGATGATGTACTGGGCGGTTTTCACCACCCGTTGTAGTGCCTTCCTGTCTGCCACGGTGCAACTGCTGTACCATACCGTAAAGCAGGTGGTCAGGATGCTTTCGATGGTGCAGCGGTAGAAGTTCGTCAGGATCTGGGGGGACAGGTGGGCTTTTTTGAGCCTCCTCAGAAAGTAAAGGCGCTGCTGTGCCTTTTTGATTAGCTTTGAGGTGTTGAGGGACCAGGACAGATCCTCCGAGATGTGTACCCCGAGGAATTTGTAGTTGGAGACCCGCTCCACCTCAGTCCCGTTTATATGGATGGGGGTGTGTCTGCCCCCTCTGTTCTTCCGAAAGTCAACAATGATTTCCTTCGTCTTCTGGGAGTTGAGGACGAGGTTATTGTTGGCACACCAGGTAGTCAGGTGCTGGACCTCCTCCCTGTAGGCTGATTCGTCATTATCACTGATCAGTCCTACCACCGTGGTGTCATCGGCAAATTTTATGATGGCGTTGGAGCCATACTTGGGGATGCAGTCATGCGTGAAGAGGGAGTAGAGGAGAGGGCTGAGCACACAGCCCTGTGGCACGCCGGTGTTCAGTGTTATAGTGGAGGAGGTGAGGTTGTTGACCCTAACAGACTGTGGGGAAATCCAGTGTCCAATTGCAGAGGGAGGTGGAGATGCCAAGACCGCTGAGTTTGGTGATCAAGCTAGCGGGTATGACAGTGTTAAAGGCAGAGCTGAAGTCAATAAACAGCAGCCTGATGTAGGTGTTGTTGCTGTCCAGGTGGGTCAGGGCAGAGTGTAGGGCCGTCGATATGGCGTCCTCTGTAGACCTGTTTGACCGGTAGGCAAATTGGTGGGAGTCCAGTGTGGGGGGGGAGGCTGGCTTTGAGGTGAGCCAGGATCAGCCGCTCAAAGCACTTAGCGATGACAGGGGTGAGTGCCACTGGCCGGTAGTCGTTGAGACTCCCTGTCGCTGATTGTTTGGGCACTGGCACAATGGTAGATGTCTTGAGGCAAGTGGGGACGACACCCTGGGCCAGTGACAGATTGAAAATGTCAGTGAGGACCAGGGATAGTTGTCCGGCACATGCCCTGAGCACCCGCCCGGGGATGCCATCAGGGCCGGCAGCTTTGTGCTCATTCACCTTGCTCAGTGCGTCTTGTACAGCAGAGGTGGAGAGACTATTAGTCGTACACTCCATAAATCGGGCCTTTATGGAAGAGTGGCAAGAAGAAAGCCATTGTTGAAACAAAGCCATAAGAAGTCCCGTTTGCACTTTGCCACAAGCCATGTGGGGGTCATAGCAAACACGTGGAGGAAGGTGCTCTGGTTTGATGAGACCAAAATTGAAGTTTTTGGCCTAAATGCAAAATGTTATGTGTGGCGAAAAACTAACACTGCACATCACCCTGAACACACCATCCCCACTGTGAAACATGGTGGTGGCAGCATCATGCTGTGGGGATGCTTTTCTTCAGCAGGGACAGGGAAGCTGGTCAGAGTTGATGGGAAGAAGGATGGAGCCAAATACAGGGCATCTTGGAAAAAAACCTGTTAGCGTCTGCAAAAGACTTGAGACTGGGGCGGAGGTTCACTTTCCAGCAGGACAATGACCCTAAACATACAGCCAGAGCTACAATGGAATGGTTTAGATCAAAGCATATTCTTGTGTTAGAATGGCCCAGTCAAAGTCCAGACCTAAATCCAATTGAGAATCTCTGGCAAGACTTGAAAATTGCTGTTCACAGACGCTCTCCATCCAATCTGACTGAGCTTGAGCTATGTTGCAAAGAAGAATGGGCAACAATTTCGGTCGCTAGATGTGCAAAGCTGGTAGAGACATACCCCAAAAGACTTTCAGCTGTAATTGCAGCAAAAGGTGGTTCTACAAAGTATTGACTCAGTGGGGCTGAATACTTTTGCACGCCACACTTTTTAGTTTTTTATTTGTAATAAAATTTGGAAACCATGTATCATTTTCCTTCCACTTCACAATTATGCACCACTTTGTGTTGGTCTATCACGTAAAATCCCAATAAAATACATTTACGTTTGTGGTTGTAACATGACAAAATGTGGAAAAGTTCAAGGGATATGAAAATGTTTGCAAGCCACTGTAGTTCAGACTAGATTGGAAAGTATGTTGAAATTGTGATGTCATTAAGGAAATTAATGAAGGAAGAAGCACCAACAAGTCTGAGAAATGTTTTACAGTCAGAGATGTTGAATGAAGGGGCCAAAAAGGTTTTGCTTGTGGATGTTTCTTGTTAAAGGGATCATAATAGCAAGTATGCAGGGTTTGAAGTGGTGCATCAGGATGAATTAGACTTTAAGGTAATTAAATTGGAAGCTTGCCTGCAATGTTGCTTAGCTCAGTTGGCAGAAATTAAGGCTTCAGGAGCAGCATGTGACATGAGGGAAGGTGAGAAAGCTGAAGTTTATACCAACTAAGTATATGTACATGGGGTCTGGCACATGTTTGGAGCAGCAGGGAAACAGAAAGGCTTTGAGAAAAGCAACGGAGACCCCATGCAAAGTTAGCAGTACAGTACAGACCTGATCAGGGGAAAGATGAAGCCAGGGGCACTAGCTGTCATTAAATGCCAAGCACATAAGAAGTGAAATCAAAGTGCAGAGAAAGCAGCCAGAACACCATCTGGAGGATGATCAGCTGTTATTGCACATTGGATAAGCTTGGGTCGACTTAGGCGCAAGAACGCTACAGGCCCTTAGAGTAAAACACAGATTTGTGTGTGTAACACCTGCAGTCACAGGGCATGGTGGAAAGAATACATGGAGCATTGAAGGTTAATATAAATAAGATTTGTGTGACTACAAGGTTGAATTGGATCGATGCCCTGCCATTGGCACTGAAGAGATGTGGCATGCAAAACTAACCGAATAACCCACATAACATGAGGTGCTTACTGGCCGACCCATGCCAGTGGCACAATGGACCGGTCCCTACAAGGGACCAAGTTTGGAACAGTTAGAGGTAGAATTTAAGAAGTATATGTAACAGTTAATTATGATATACAAGTCTATTTATGCACAAGCAAAGTAAAAGCAGTTGGAGGTGGACCAGGAGGAAGGACCCTTTAAACCTGGAGACAAGGTGTATGTATGAGCTTTCCGAACCACCCACCACTGTTCAGGTAGAAGGTTGATCTACCTGGTACCATTTCAATCATTACATGAGGGATGTCCTGCAGGTACGACTCGATAATAGCCCTGAGGTAAGTGAACAGGACAACAAAGAAGTGAGGGAAGAGCAGAGTTCTAACAAGAATGTTGTTTGACGTCAGTGGTGGGCAAATTAATGGAAATGATACTTAAAGATAATATATATAAGCATCTGGATAAACAGGGTCTGATTGTTTGATGGATGTTGTCTGTAAGGACTTCAGTAAGGCCTTTGACAAGGTTTCACATGGAAGGTTGGTTAAGAAAGTTTAATTGTTGGGTATTATTGGTGGAGTAGCAAGATGGATTGAACAGTGGCTGAATGGGAGATGCCAGAGAGTAATGGGGAATGCCTGTTTGTCAGGTTGGAGGCCGGTGACTAGTGGGGTAACCCAGGGATCTGTGTTGGGTCCACTGTTTTTTGGCATATACATCAATGATCTGGATGATGGTGTGGTAAATTTGATTAGTAAGTATGCAGATAATACTAAGATAGGTGGTATTGTGGATAATGAAGTAGATTTTCAAAGTCTACGTGATTTAGGTCATTTGGAAGAGTGGGCTGAAAGATGGCAGATGGAGTTTAATGGTGATAAGTGTGAGGTGCTACATCTTGGCAGGCCAAATCAAAATAGGACGTACATGGTAAATGGTGGGGTGGGAGATTGCAACCTTCACGTGGTCCGCCCTGTTTCGACGAATGCAATCAACCTGGCGTGCACAATCAAATAATATCAAATAGAACATGTTGTCCTACAACTTTAGGCCATGCACGCCATACGCAAGAAGAAGAAGATGGTAAATGGTAGCGAATTGAGGAATGCAGTTGAACAGAGGGATCTAGGAATAACTGTGCATAGTTCCCTGAAGGTTGAATCTCATGTAGATAGGGTGGTAAAGAAAGATTGTGGTGTGCTGGCCTTGAGTATAGAAGTTGGGATGTAATGTTAAAATTGTACAAGGCATTGGTGAGGACAATTATGGAGTATGGTGTACAATTCTGGTCGTCAAATTATAGGAAAGATGTCAACAAAATAGAGAGAGTACAGAGGAGATTTACTAAAATGTTGCCTGGGTTTCAGCAACTAAGTTACAGAGAAAGGTTGAACAAGTTCGGTCTTTATTGTTTGGAGTGCAGAAGGTTATGATGAGAGGGATAGACAGAGTTGACGTGGATAAGCTTTTTCCATTGAGAGTAGGGAAGATTCAAACAAGAGGACATGATTTCAGAATTAAGGGACAGAAGTTTAGGGGTAACATGAGGGGGAACCTCTTTACTCAGAGAGTGGTAGCTGTGTGGAATGAGCTTCCAGTGGAAGTGGTGGAGGCAGGTTTGATTTTATCATTTAAAAATAAATTGGATAGGTATATGGACGGGAAAGGAATGGAGGGTTATGGTCTGAGTGCAGGTAGATGGGACTAGGTGAGAGTAAGTGTTCGGCACGGACTAGAAGGGCCGAGATGGACTGTTTCCATACTGTAATTGTTATATGGTTAAGATAATGTGAGGTTTTTGGAGACATTAGTGACTATGAAACTGGTGTAAATAATGTCAGAATGAGGGGGTGTATGTGTCTTGTTTGGGGAACAATGCTTCACCTTCATATGTAATAATACTGGCCCGGAGGGGTCTTTCACTAAAGCCATGGATAAGCTAAAAACCTAAGCAGGTTAAAAGAAACGTAGGGTTCAGACATCAATTGTTTTGGATGGCTGGAAAGCATGTTGGGGGGTTGGGAGCATGGGTGATTAAAATTGGTTTGGCCATTGGGGTCGTACTACTTGCAGTGGCAATCATGTTGTGCTGTGTTTTCCCCTGTATTAAGATTCTCCTGGTGAAAGCTACTGTGAAGCAACTGCCAATGATAACGGTTGAAGATGAATCCGGCCCTCAAGGAAAGTGGACCTCAGTGATAGAATACTACTACGATGGAGACGAAATGTTGGGAAAATGCTAAACGAAGTCTGTAAGGGAAGCTGGATCTTTTTTCCTGCCTCACGTAATGGGGGTGGGTTTTTGGCCCAGTTTTTCAGGGAGCCAGAGAAAAAACATTACCCAGCATTACAATAACTTAATTAAAAGAGCCTGCATTTTAGGGCACCATGGGTGATTCGACCTGGGGGATGTGTGTGTGGTTTTCTTTGTCTGTTGAGACTTGGGGGGAGTCTCAAAGGAGGGAGTTATATGGAAGTTATATTAAAGAACACTTAATTAAAACATTTATCATAGCCAGCTATTGTACGTAATCAGACATCAGCCTATTTTATTTTAGACTCACGTGATTTCTAGCCATTTAGCAGTGCTTAATTAAATCATTTATCTAGTAATCAAGGCACTAAACAAGTTACTTATTTTTACTTTTGCACCTTTGTAAATAAATTCTTAAT
The DNA here is from genome assembly GCA_963514005.1 of Raja brachyura. Next base: position 47,792,933 of record OY740799.1, read on the forward strand.
AAATCCATTTGTATCTTTGTGTGTAAACTTATAAACTAATATGTAACAGCATAATATGGTGTGTGTAACCTGTGAAACCTTGGCTTTAGCGGAAACATAATAGTGGCAGTAGACATAGCTGAAGCAACAGTTTGAAATTTAAGGGTGGTAAATGATGGAGAGATATGAGGGGAAATGTAAAGTTTAATAAGATTGAGCCAAGGTCGGAAGTTAATGGTGGCGAGACAGAGAATATTAGAATTGAAGATAGATTGATGCGAAAGGAGTACAGCATGCAAGATAATGCAGCAGAGATAGGGCTAGAAACTGTAATAAAAAGTGGCCTGTTTCTGTGCATCGGAGAGCAATTAGAGAACGAACAGGTGGTGTCGTCTCTGAATGTTCCAAGCAGATATTTGCAAATAAAGGCTTTCGTCTTCTTGAAGAATTCTCCGTGTCTGTGTTATCTTATCCAAATTTGAGTCTTAAAACCACGACATTCGCAGGTAGGCAAGATGGTCAAGAAGACTCTGGTACATTGGCCTTCATCAGTGATAGTAGAAGTTGCAGTATAGCAGTACAGAAGTTGGGAGATCATTTTGCAGTTGTACAAGACGTTGGTAAGGCTGAATTTAGACTATTGTGTTCAGTTCTGGGCACCAGTATAGATGTTCTGAGCTATTGGGAGCGGTTGAGCAGGCTGGGACTGTATTCCTTGGAGCGCAGGAGGATGAGGAGTGATCTTAAATACGAGTAGAAAATCATGAGAGGAATAGATCGGGTAGATGCACAGTCTCTTGTCCAGAGTAGGTGAATCGAGGACCAGAGGACATACTGTAGGTATTAGGTGAAGGGGAAAAGAATTCGAGGGGTAATAGGAATTCGAGGGGTAACTTTTTCACACAGAGGATGGTGGGTGTTTGGAACAAGCTGCAATAGGAGGTAGTTGAGGCTGGGACTATCCCAGTGTTTAAGAAACTGTTAGACAGGTACATGGATAGGACAGGTTTGGAGGGATATGGGCCAAGTGCAGGAAAGTGGGACTAGTGTAGCTGGGACATGTGGGGAAGTTGGACCTGTTTCAACGCTGTATCACTCTATAGATATGCTTGCCTTCATTGGTCGTAGCATTTAGTGTAAGAGTCAGGAGGTGATGATGCAGCTCTATAGGACTTTGGTTAGGCCGCATTTGGACTATTGTGTGCAGTTGTGCTTGCCCCAATGCAGGAAGGATCTAGAGGCTTTGGAAATGTTGGAGAGGTGGTTTACTACAATGATGCCTGCATTAGAGGATATTAGCTATGGGAGGTTGAACAGACTTAGATTATTTTCTCTGGAAAGCTGGAGGTTGAGGGGAGACCTGGTAGAAGTGTGTAAAAATTATGAGAAACATAGATATGGTAGACAAGTTAAGTCAGGTTTATTCGTCATATACACATATACGAGATGTGCAGTGAAATGAAAAGTGGCAATGCTTGCGGATTTGTACAAAAAACTACAAAACAGAATGGAACAGAATCACATATTCACATACTATTTGTGGGAGGGAAAAAACGAAAAAAACAACCATTATAAAAAGACACCACACAACAGTAGATTGGTTCAGTAAAGTTAGTCCCTGATGAGATAGGAGTTTACGGGCCGAATGGCCTCTGGGAAGAAACTCCTTCTCATCCTCTCCGTTCTCACAGCGCGGCAACGGAGGCGTTTGCCTGACCGTAGCAGCTGGAACAGTCTGTTGCTGGGGTGGAAGAGGTCTCCCATGATCTTGTTGACTCTGGAGTTGCATCTTCTGATGTATAGTTCCTGCAGGGGGGTGAGTGTCGTTCCCATAGTGCGTTTGGCCGAACGCACTACTCTCTGCAGAGCCTTCTTGTCCTCGGCAGAGCAATTCCCAAACCAGATTGTGATGTTTCCGGCCAAGAAGCTTTCCACAGCCGCTGAGTAGAAGCACTGGAGGATCCACAGGGACACTCTGAATTTCCTCAATTGCCTGAGGTGGTAAAGGCGCTGCCTTGCCTTACTCACGAATGCCGCAGCGTGTGATGTCCATGTCATATCCACCATACAGTAGACCCCTCTCCCCCCCACCTGACAGAAACAAAGAAACATTTCAAGCTTCCTCCTACATTTCAAAGACGTGCAGATTTTTACTTTAATTGGCTTTCAAAATTGTCCCTTGTGTCGGATAGAACTAGTGTACAAGTGATTGCTGATTGGTGCTGACTCGGTGGTGCGTAGGTCCTGTTCCCACGCTTTATCTCTAAAGAATAACGATCTTTTCTCCCAGGATGGAAATATTAAATACTAGAAGGCACAGCTTTAAGATAGTGTAGGAATGAAGATACAACTGTGGCGTTTAAGAGACTTTTTGATAGGTGTGAGGATATGCAGGGAATGGAGGGATATAGATTATGTGCAGGCAGGTAAGAATTGGTGTTGGCATTGTGTACGGCACAGACATTGTGGGCTGAAGGGCCTGTTCCCATGCTCTACCGTTCAATGTTCTATCTCCATCATGGGGAAGAAAAACTCATTATTCACCCTATCAATACCCCTAATAATTGTGTACACCTCTATCAGGACCCTCTCATCATCCTCCACTCAATGGAAAACAAACCCAGTCTATCCAATCACTCTTCATGGGTGATGTCAGTGATGCAGTGTGGAAACAGGCCCTTCAGAATAACTCTCACACTGACCAACACATTGCATCTACACTACTCCCACCTGCCTGCATTTGGCCCAGACCCCTCTAAACCTATCCTACCCATGTACTGTGTCTAAATGTTTATTAAACATTGCGATAGTACCTGCCTCAACTACCTCCTCCAGCAGCTCGTTTCATACACCCACCAGCCTTTGTATGAAAACATTACCCCACAGGTTCCTATTAAATACCTCCCCCCTCCATTTTAAACTTATGTCCTCGGGTTCACGACTCCCCTACTATTAGCAAGAGATTCTGTGCGTTTACCCAATTAATTCCTCTCATGATTTTGTACACCTCTATAAGGTCACCCCTCATCATCCTGTGCTCCAAGGAATAGAGTCCTAGCCTCTCCCTATAGCTTAGACCCCCAAGTCCTGGCAACATCCCGTAAATCTTCTCTGCACCCTTTCTAGCTTGACAACATTTTTCCTACAACATGGTGCCCAGAACTGAACACAGTACTCCAGTTGCAGCCTCACCAATTTCTTACATAACATCCCGTTTTCCCCAGGTGTGCCGGTTTCCTCCAACACTCCAAAGACGTACAGGTTTGTACGTTAATGGGCTTGATAACATTGTAAATTGTCTCTAGTGTGTGTAGGATAGTGTTAATGTGTGGGGATTGCTGGTCGGTGCGGACTCGGTGGGCCAAAGGGTGTGTTTCCGCGCTGCATCTGGAAAAAAAAACCTGCAACCTGACCTCCCAACTTCCATACTCAATACTCTGACTGATGAAGGCTGATGTGACAAAAGCCTTTTTGACCATCTTTGACGACATTTTCAAGGAACGATGTACCTGCACACCTAGATCCCTCTGCTCCACAGAGCCCAACCATTCACAGTGCAGGTCAGATACAACAATTGGTCTGGTGAACAGTTTGGAGATTCTGCGGCCACAAATCAAACTGCAATTTGGTGTATTGTCTCAGTGGTGTCAGGGTCCAGGATGTCCCGGAGTGGCTGCACATGATTCAGATGGGGAAGGGTGAGCAGCTGGAAAGCGTTGTGCACATTGGCATAACTGATTTGAGTGTGATCCAACACATGCAGTTAGGCAAAATGGTAAAAAACAGGACAGTATTGTCCAGATTACTCTCAGTTGTATGTGCTGGTGAAGATGGGAACATGAATGCCTGGTTTAAAAGTTGGTGCAGGGAACAGGGATTCAGATGTTTGGGATTGGGATAGTTTCTGGGAGAGTTCAGTTCAGTTTAGTTCATTGTCACGTGTACTGAGATATAGCAAAAAAGCGTTTGTTGCATGCTAACCAGTCAGTGGTTAGTCGTCAATACATGATTACAATCGAGCCATTTACAGTGTATAGATACATGAAAAGGGAATAACGTTTAGGGCCAGCTAAGCCAGTACAGTCCGATCAATGAGTCTGTAGATCGCCAATGAGGTAGATAGTAATTCAGGACTGCTCTCTAGTTGCGGTAGGATGGTCCAGTTGCCTGATAACAGCTGGGAAGAAACTGTCCCTGAATCTGGAGGTGTGCGTTTTCACACTTCATAACTTTTGCCCGATTGTAGAGGGGACAAGAGGGAGTTTGGTGGGCAGTTTAGCAAGTGCTAGTAAGAAGGGTTTAAACTAGGTTAACTAAATGAGGTAGCAGGGGGATGGGATGCAATCTAGTCATAAGGCGGGCTGGAAGTAAATAGAGAAGTCATTGACAGAGGTTTAGTGGACAGGGCAGGATGGAGCATGGTAAGGCTATTGGATTAAATTGTATTTACTTCAATGCAGAAGGGCTGACAGCTAAGGTGGGTGAACTCGGGGTGTAGATTAGTACAGGTTGAACAATGACTTTCCAGTAACTGATGGTCCTCATCCCCTATAATCCAGATAAAACCAGAGCTCAGTTGAAATTCCCTGAGTGGCCACAGATGGCGTTGTGAGTGGTGAGCACTCTTCCCGGTCATGTCCCTCCGTCGTGAATCAACTGAGCTCTCAATCTGAAGAAGGGTCTCGACCCGAAACGTTGCCTATCTCCTTCGCTCCTTAGATGCTGCAGCACCCGCTTCTCCAGCTTTTTGTGTAACTCTCAATCTTCCCTCCTGTTTCGCAAAGACAAAACAGTAAACCCTCATTTTAACAACCCCCCTATAACAGATGTGGCATATAGCGGTCGGAGCTGCCCACCCATCCCCGGCTCCCACTGTGTCCCCGGCTGTGTAGAGACCCGGCTTCCAACATTTTCCAGAGGGTGGTAGCTCCAAAATGCTGGACTAACTCAACAGGACAGACAGCATCTCTGGAGAAACAGAATAGGTGATGTTTCAGGTCAAGACCCTTCGATAAAAGTCTTGTTTTATTAACATTTTCACCCATGCATGATTTCTTTAAAACAAATGGAGTTAAAATGACATTAAATGTTCAGAATTTTTATTTTGAATTTAATGCAATACAAAGGAACCATTTAAATCGTTTTGGAAGTTTTATTATTTTCTTGGACATTAAAATAAGTTTTCAATAATGTAACATAATATTCAGCAGGGGAGAGAAGAATTGGGGCAAAGGAAGAAAACCATTGACATAAGAATACGTTACAGAGAATGCAAAGCCATTAAAAGTTGCTAGCAATCACTTATTTTGCACTGAATATTCAATCACCTGTGGATTATACACTTGAAACAAATTGACATCTTATTATCTGGCATTGATCTCACAGCATCCCTACACACTGTCAACTTCAGGTTTTACAAAGAACTCCAGATGCTGCTTTACAAAAATAGACACAAAGCGCTGGAGTAACTCAGGGGGTCAGGCAGTATCACTGTGGAACTTGGATAGGCGACGTTTCATGTCGGGACCCTTCTTCATATGGATTGGTGCGGGAGGCGAAAAATCGGGAAGGGAGGTGGGGGCAGGACCAAGCCTGGCAAGTGATAGACAGATACAGGTAAGGCGAGGGGGGGGGGGGGGGGGGGGAGGGACAGATAGATGGCTGGATAGTTAAAGTAAGATTATCTTACTTTCACATGAAAAAAAGCTTTCAATTGGATACATTATTTACAGAATAGTTTACAAATTCAAAGGGGTGAAAGAATGGATGCAGGATATCTCATTAAATTACATACACCAACTATATGCCCTCAAAATGGCATAAGGCACCATCTTGGCTATTTGTTCCTTCACCCAAAACACAACTCATTGCCAGCCCAGGAGAATATTTAGAGGATTGTTTTCCATGTTTACAAATAGTTTCCTCACACAAGCTCCAATTGTTCAGATCAACCTAATGCAGTTAAAAGCATAGTGGTTATGCAATCTGGAAATTAAACGGCATGTGCAGAGAAGCATGAAACCTCCGCTGGCCGAGACACAAACTACTGAGCTGTGGAGCCATTCCATTTAATCCTTACACTGCAGTCTCGTTTCTGCAGGCTTCCTTCACAATGTAAAGGGATTTGGATTTGGTAAGCAATATTAGACCATGAGACAATAAAGATAAAATCCGTTTGCAGCTTACTGATAATATGGTCTGTAGCGTGCCTGGTCAGGGTGATGTGGTGCAGGCAGGGGAGGCTGTGGGGGTGGTGGAACCTGAATCCTCGGTGGAGGGGGACCTCTGGGAGCTGGCCAAACGCCGATCCCTGGGCTGTGCCCTCCGGGTTGGGAAAACGGAGGACTAAGGGTTCCCTGGTCTTCCGTGTACTGAGGCATGGAGGAGGCAGAGTAGTGATGAGGGGGAGGAGTATTGACGGGAGGCCCCGTGTGCTGCGGAGGGGGTGGTCCGTGGGGAGGATGGTTCATGTAGGGTGGCATCTGGGCCAGGATGTGGCCGGGCGGTGGGTTGATGGGAGGCGGTGCCGTTGACAGGGGTGGAGGGGGAGCCTGGTTGTAGACCATGTGGGGGTTGCCAGCTGCCTGCCCTGGGTGCTGCATGGGGTGGTTGATGGGGGGCGGAGGGGGAGGGGGTGGGGCATAGTGCTGCTGTGGGGGCAGCAGGTGATGAGGGTGAGGCACAACCGGGTTGTTCTGGTACTCAGGATGGTGATGAGGTGTGGCAGGCGGGGGCTCGCGAGTGCCAGAGCTGGAAGAATCATCCTGAATGGGAACCGTGATCAAGTTGCTGTGCTTCCTTGTCGTCACTGTGGAAATGCGAAAGGTCTCTTGGTTGACGGACCTGGACGGCGGGGCAAGCGGCATCTCCGAGGGCGGTGGACGGATGTCCTCGTGGGTCTGGCTGTAATGATCGTGCGATACGTGCTGGAGAGGCGGTGGAGGCATCATGATGGCGTGCTGCTTGGGTGGAAGGTGAGGAATGTGATGCTTGTCTTGTGGCATCAGGAAGCGCTCAGTCATCTCTGCTGGGGGTGCCATGGTTGTGTGCAGTTGTTCTTGCTGTGGCCTGATGATGGCTTTGCCGGTTCGCATGTGTCTATGGTTGATGTGAGCTTGCAAGTCCCTCTGGGAAAGGTAGGTCCGTTTGCAGCCTTGGACAATACTGCACATGAACAGCGAGCCCCGCAAACACTGTTCAATGCGCTGCACCGGGTCATTGCACCTGAAGAAAGGTACACACGTTCTTGTAAACCTCTGCGCCATGTTTCAATCATCACAATATTTCTGCTTTTAAATGGTCATCGCATAATCAAACAGTGCATATATTTTAGGTATGTTACAAAACTTACCTTGAGCAGCGCTGCAGTTCTGCCGCTCCCCGTGAGCGCGACTTTGGCGCCTTTCAGAGGGGGGCGGGCTTAAAGTGCCGTTTTTCCATAGGCAGGAAAAATCAATCAATGTCGGGCGATTTCGTTGCGGAAGAAAAATCGCTCCGACATTTCATGAATGAAGGTATTTTTAAATTACTCTAAATTATTTGTTAACTAGAGTAATTTAAAAATCACCTTCAAAAGCCGTGAGAACTGACAACCGGAAGGATTTTGCGTAGGGGAGAAAAAAAGGTAGTTTATTTTTATATTAAAAGTTAGTTTTTCGGGAGGCTTTAATAATATTTCCATGTTGCGAAATGGGGTCCCAAAAAATGTATGAACCAACAGTATTTTTCCTCCCGACTTCACAGCAAACCGCAACGTTCCAATCCACTGCATTCCACTAAAACCCACTCACTAGTTCATTTAAATGGCCATTAATTTACAGGAATCAAACACTAAATTCCTTCTATTTGGCCCAGAAATTCATGAAAATGAGATTTAAAAATTATGTTATATTGTGGATTATTGTGTGAATGTTATTTGGACACTTAGGCAATTTAAAAAAAGTTTATATTTTCTTAAGAAATGGATAGATGTTTGAATTTTGTAATTAGCTACAATTAGATAACTAACTAATTATATGCTTTAATTTCAGGTCATCCAAGTAAGATTGTTTCATATTTATTTCAGAATGCTTCAATCTATAATGTGAAAATTTCATTGAGTTCTATTAATTTTTAAGAAAGTTATGGGCTTTTAACTGATCCAGATCACAGCTTTTGAGTTAAGTCAATTGAAAGGCAATGAGGAACAAGATGCTAATTTCCGAGTATGAAAATGGCCATAACTTTCTTAATACTGAAGATATGAAAGTGAATTAGGTGTCAAATTAAACTTCTTTTTATGCTTTATCTGATGGGATAAATTGCAGAATTAATTTTTAAAATCTCAAAATTTTGTAACATTGCTATATATTTATTCATTGTGGACATTTAAAAGAAACTCTGAAGCAAGTATTAACTTTTCCCTTCATGAAGATTAACCCACGCATTATAGCCAAACATTGGCTCAAACATTCATGTTTTATAAAAAGAAATCAAAATTCTTTATCACACACCATATCACTTAGTTTAACAGCCATGATCATATTGAATGGCGGTGCAGGCTCGAAGGGCCGAATGGCCCACTCCTGCACCTATTTTTTATGTTTCTATGTTTCTAAAATGTGTAGGACGGACTTGCAGATGCTGGTTTTCATTGAAGATAAACGCAAAGTGCTGGAGTAACTCAGCGGGAATAAGTGACGTTCATTTTCTCCAGAGATGCTGCCTGACCTGCTGATTTACTCCTGCGTTTGTTTCTGTCCACTTAGTTTAACAACTCGTTTCATTGCCCTTTAAACCAAGTACAATCAAGCATAGTCCGTGAGGCGTGGCTTACAGTTCAGGATTGAAGGCCAGGTGGTTGCAACCTGAGGCCATCATTTGATCAAGCTGACGTGTGAGAACAAAGTCAACCTACCTGACCCAACTTCATGATGGTGCAGGACAATGATACATTGATAAAGTGACCAGTAAATTGTGGCTGAAGCCAGGATATTCACAGCTGCATCACAGAGTGTAGTGTATGTGGTAGTATATCACCCCACCCACCTGGGACCCGATCCTGAGTGCCTCTGGTCTAAAGCCACTTCCTTCACTCAAGTGAAGGATTCTATTAATTAATCTGTGAAGAAATCACTTCTCACTTCTGCTTCAGGTTGTGTCTCACTACCCTGATTGAGTTTTTTAAGGTGATAAAGGAGATTGATAACGGTAAGGCAGGGGATGATGTATACCGTGTCCTCCATAATGTTTGGGACAAAGATCCATCATTTATTTATTTGTGTTTACTCCACAATCTGAGATTTGTAATAGAATAAAATCACATATGGTTAAAATGTATATTGTCAGCTTTTATTAAAGGGAATCTTTATACATTTTGGTTTCACCATGTAGAAATTACAGCTGTGTTTATACATAGTCCCCCCCCCATTTCAAGACACTATAATGTTTTGGACACATGGCTTCACAGGTGTTTGTAATCGCTCAGGTGTGTTTAAATGCCTCCTTATTGCAGGTATAAGAGAGCTCTCAGCACTTCAATCTTTCCTCCAGTCTTTCCATCACCGTTGGAAACTTTTATTGCTCTTTACCAACATGAGGACCAAAGTTGTGCCAATGAAAGTCAAAGAAGCCATTATGAGACTGGGAAACAAGAATAAAACTGTTAGAGACATCAGCCAAACCTTAGGCTTACCAAAAGCAACTGGAACATCAATAAGAAGAAAGAGAGGACTGAGCTTACTAATCGCAAAGGGACTGGCAGGCCAAGGAAGACCTCCACAGCTGATGTCAGAAGAATTCTCTCCATAATAAAGAAAAATCCCCAAACAACTGTCCGACAAATCAGAAACACTCTTCAGGAATCAGGTGTGGATTTGTCAATGACCACTGTCCGCAGAAGACTTCATGAACAGAAATACAGAGGCTACACTGCAAGAAGCAAACCACTGGTTTGCCGCAAAAATAGGATTAAAAGAGCAACCATAGTTATTGAAAAAGGTCTTGTGGACAGGTGAGACAAAGATTAACTTATATCAGCGTGGTGGCAAGAACAAAGTATGGAGGAGAGAAGGAACTAAAGCCTCATCTGTGAAACACGGTGGTGGGGGTGTTATGGCCTGGGCATGTATGGCTGCTGAAGGTACTGGCTCACGTATCTTCATTGATGATACAACTGCTGATGGTGGTAGCATAATGAATTCTGAAGGGTATAGACACATCAGGTTCAAACATTTGCTCAGGTTCAAACAAATACCTCAAAACTCATTGGCCGGTGGTTCATTCTACAGCAAGATAATGATCCCAAACATACTGCTAAAGCAACAAAGCTAAAAAATTGTCAATTCTTGAGTGGCTAAGTCAATCACCTGATATGAACCCAATTGAGTATGCCTTTTATATGCTGAAGAGAAAACTGAAGGGGACCAACCCCCAAACAAGCACAAGCTAAAGATGGCTGCAATACAGGCCTGGCAGAGCATTACCAGAGAAGACACCCAGCAACTGGTGATGTCCATGAATTGCAGACTTCAAGCAGTCATGCATGCAAAGGAAATGCAACAAAATATGCAACAAAATACTAAACATGACTACTTTCATTTACATGACATTGTTGTGTCACAAACATTGGGTTTTCTGAATTGGGAGGACAATGTCCTCATGTTGAGAAACAACAATAAAAGTTTCCAAAGGTGATGGAAAGACTGGAGGAAAGACTAGGTGCTGAGAGCTCTCTTATACCTGCATTAAGGAGGCATTTAAACACACCTGAGCAGTTACAAACACATGTGAAGCCATGTGTGCAAACATTATGGTGCCCTGAAATGGGGGGACTATGTATAAACACAGCTGTCATTTCTACATGGCGAAACCAAAATGTATAAAAATGGCCTTTAATAAAATATGACAATGTGCACTTAACCACATGCGATTTTTTTTCTATTACAATTCCCAAATTGTGGAGTACAGAGGCAAATAAATAAATGATGGGTCTTTGTCCCAAACATTATGGAGGAAACAGTATATAACATTATGAGAGGTATAGATAAGATACAGTCAGAATATATTTCCCAGGGTAGATATATCCAACACAAGAGAGCATAGTTATAAGGTGAGGGGGAAAGGTTTACGGTAGATGTGCAGGCAGGTTTTTTTTTTAATTGTGTGGTGGGTGCCTGGAATGCATTGCCAGGGGTGGTGGCAGAGGTAGATATGATAGTAGGATTTGTAACTCAGTGGGACAGGCAGCATGGGTGAGAAGGACTGGGTGGAGTTTCAGGTTGATACCCTTCTTCAGACTGTTCTTCCGCTACAAAATAAGAACATGTAACATACAGCTCAGTGGGTATATGACTGTGTATTTAAAATCATCAGGGGCTTTTGCCATATTTTGATTGCCATTGTCACGGAGAGTAGTTCTCTTTCCTTTTTTATTTTATGCCTAGTTTTTGCACACTCTCTCAGCAATTTGAATGGATCTTGGTCAGCATTGGCTGTCCAGTCCACAAAACAACTGTATTTCCCTGTCCTTTTATTCTACATATTTTATTTGTTACAACAGTGTATAACTGTTCACAAGCATAGTTATCAAATACTAGGAGAATGGTATGCTTGCCTTACATCAGTCAGGAAATTGAGTATAAGGGTCAGGGCATCAAGTTACGGCTTTGTAAGATTTTGGTTCGGCCCCTTTTGGAATATTGTGTGCACTTCTGTGTGCCCTATAACAGGAAGCATGTGGAGGCTTTGGAGAGGATGCAGAAGAGGTTTACCACAATGCTACCTGGATGAGAAGATATTAGCTGCGAGGAATGGTTGGACAAACCTGGCTTGAGCTGTCCGTGAAGCACCATGGAGACAAAAAAGTATATACAATTAGGAGCGGCACAGATTTGGTAGACGGTCAGAACTTTTTTGCCCAGGATGGAATTGTCAAAGACTAGAGCGCTTAAACGTCAGGGTGAGAGGGCCAAAATTTAAGAGAGATATGTATTATTGATAATAATAAAACAAAAAGTACTGGAAGCATCTGCAGAAAGAAACTGAGGCAATGGTTTAGATTAATGTCCTTTCATCATTTTCAGTTTCCGTGTGCTTTCTCTAGACAGACACTAACTTAGTGTTTACCAGCATTTTTAATCTTTATTTCAAACTTCCAGTACCTGCAGTTTAGCTCATAAGGTAATTCTTTTAAACAGAAAAGTACTTGGAGCTGGTGGGAATGAACAAGGAATTAGGATAGTTCTGAATGGAATCATATGCTTGAGAATTGGACAATGGGATGAATCTTAGACTGGTCTTGGTGGCTACCCATGTGTGGTGAACTCAGAATCCCCACACAAAGAAATGAGAAAACTATAAAATACAATAGAAAATAAGTAATTATTTGGTGCCTCAGTAGACAGCAATATGAGGGATGCATCAGAAGCTTGTAACATAACACAATTGTCCTACAAGAGAAATGATTACGTGTTTCACCATCAAACAGTATACAAGGCTGCGCATATTCTAGAATCTGTGTTATCCATACAATTGTAACGCTCAATACCAGTGCTGTATAACCTATAATGCAGTATACCAGTGTCTAGTTTCCCATGGATGGCACGATATTATATATTGAACAAAACAATTACACAAATAATAAAAAAACATTTTAAACAGCAATGTTAAGGATTGTAGTCAGTAGACATGATCTTACCCAGGACATATCCTGTCACCTTTTCTCTCTTGCAAACTTGCACAGTTGAAACAGAAAACATGCTTACATGGAATCTGTGAAGAAATGCACAAAGGAGATAACAAAAGGATTAGATTGTGCTTTTCTGCTTACCCAATACACAAATGGCAAGTTTTGAGGATAGCTTGAAGGAAGACATTATTTTTCGAACTCATCTCCTGCTCTCAGCATCAACATAAAGGCTGACATGATCCACATTGTGATACGCTCTGTTCGGCAGCATGTGTTTTAAGATCAAGCCTGATGATCCTCAATCCTGTACCTCACGATTCTCAAAAGCTCTGCTAACACTGAATATACAATGTTGAATATAAAAGCTCAACATCATAGACATCTGGAGTTGTTTTTCAGCAGGATCTTGATCAGTTGGTTAATGGTGTCTCATGCAGGTAAGTGCGAGGTGTTGCATTTTGCAAAGTCAAACCAGGGCAGAACCTACACAGTGAATGACAGAGGCTTGGGGAATGTTGTAGAGCAGAGTGATTTAGGAGTGCAGGTTAAACGTTGTCACAGGTAGATTGCGTGGTCAAGAAGGTTTTGGCCTTTGTCAGTCCTGGTAAGGAGTATAGAAGTTGGGATGTTATACAGTTGTACAAGACGTTGGTGAGGTGGCATTTGGGGCATAATGTTCAGTTTCACTTGTACCTCCTCCAACCTCATCTACTGTATCTTTGGTTAAGGTATGGACTCGTACATCAGCGAGACCAAGCGTAGACTGGGTGATCATTTCGCTGAACACCTTTGCTCAGTCTACCTGTTCCCCCGTTTGCACAACACTTTAATTCCCCTACCCATTCCCACACTGACCTTTCCGTTCTAGGTCTGCTCCATCGTCAGAGCAAGGCCAAACGCAAATTGGAGGAACAGCATCTCATATATCGCTTGGGAGTGGTGGTATTCATTCAGTGGTATGAATATTCATTTCTCTAACTTCAAGTAGCACCCCCCTCTCTTTCCATCCCTCCCTCACGCAGGTTGTACCAGCTTCACTCGTCTTGTTGAGTCTCATTGCCTATAACTCGTCTCACCCAACACACAACTGACAATGGCTTGTTTCCTTTACAATCGGAATGTTTTTGCATATTTTTCATTAATTTATTCTATATCTCCCTACATCTCCATCTATATCTCTCGTTTCCCTATGCTGACTCTCAGTCTGAAGGAGGGTCTCAATCCTTAACATCACCTAATCCTTTTCTCCAGGGATGCTGTCTGATCCACTGAGTTACTCCAGCTTTGTGTCTATCTTCAGTTTTGGTCACTGTTATAGGAAGGATGTTGTTAAGATGGAAAGAGTATAGAGAAGATTTACGAGGATGCTGCCAGGACTTGAGGGGCTGAGCTATCGGGCAGGTGGGGGCTTATTCCTTGGAGCACAGGAGGATGAGAGGTGATCTTATAGAGGTGTATACATTCAGGAAGAGAATAGATAGGGTAAATGCAGAGAGTCTTTAACACGCAGTAGAGGAATCATGAACCAGACAACATAGGTTTAGGTGAGAGGGGAAAGGTTTCTTACGAACCTGAGGGGCAACCTCTTCCACACAGAGGGCAGATGGTGTATGGAATGAGCTGCCAGAAGTGGTAGTTGAGGCAGGTATTATAACAACATTGAAAATGCATTTGGACAGGTACATGGATAGGAAAGGTTCAAGGGATTGGGCCAAATGTGGGCATCTTGGTCGGCATTGGCAAGTTGAGCCAATTTTTACATGCTGTGCAACTCTGACAATGATTAAAAGGCATTTGTACCGTACTTGGATAGAAAAGGGATACAGCCCTAAAGCAGGCAAATGGGATTAGTATTGATGTTTCATGGTTGACATGGACAAGTCAGACTGCAGGATTCGCTTCTGTGCTGCACAGCTCTGTGGTTCCAATGAATGCATGCCCTTTGTGCTTTCTTCCTAAATAGTACTCCATAACCCAACTTTAGTAATAAAACTAGACACCGTATAAAACTGGATTCTAAAATAATGCATTATAGATTATCTGAAAATCTGAATACAAATAGAAATATTGTTAATGAAAGAAGGTCATATCTGCAGATGTGCTCAAACAGTGCCCTCCATAATGTTTGGGACAAAGACCCATCATTTATTTATTTGCTTCTGTACTCCCCAATTTGAGAATTGTAATAGGAAAAAAATCACATGATTAAAGTGCACGTTGTCAGATTTTATTAAAGGCCATTTTTATACATTTTGGTTTCAACATGTAGAAATTACAGCTGTGTTTATACATAGTCCCCCCATTTCAGGGCACCATAATGTTTGGGACACTGCAATGTCATGTACACGAAAGTAGTCATGGTTTGTATTTTGTTGCATATCCTTTGCATGCAATGACTGCTTGAAGTCTGTGATTCATGGATATCAGTTGCTGGGTGTCTTCTCTGGTGATACTCTGCCAGGCCTGTATTGCAGCCATCTTTAGCTTATGCTTGTTTTGGGGGCTAGTCCAGTTTTTTCTTCAGCATATGACAGGCATGCTCAATTGGGTTCAGATCAGGTGATTGATCATTTTTGACCAGCTTTGAAAAACTCCTTTGTTGCTTTAGCAGTATGTTTGGGATCATTGTCTTGCTGTAGAATGAACCGCCGGCCAATAGGTTTTGAGGCATTTGTTTGAACTTGGATGTGTCTATACACATCAGAATTCATTATGCTCCTACCATCAGCAGTTGTATCATCAATGAAGATAAGTGAGCCGGTACCTTCAGCAACCATACATGCCCAGGCCATAACACTCCCACCACCGTGTTTCACAGATGAGGCTTTGGATCTTGGGCAGTTCCTTCTCTCCTCCATACTTTGCTCTTGCCATCACTCTGATATAAGTTAATCTTCATCTCACCTGTCCACAAGACCTTTTTCCAGCACTGTGGTTGCTCTTTTAAGTACTTCTTCGTAAACTGTAACCTGGCCATCCTATATTTGCAGCTAACCAGTGGTTTGCATCTTGCAGTGTAGCCTCTGTATTTCTGTTCATCAAGCCTCCTGTGGATAATGTTCATTGACAAATCCGCACCCGACTCCTGAAGAGTGTTTCTGATCTGTCGAACAGGTGTTTGGGGATTTTTCTGTATTACAGAGAGAATTCCTCCGTCATCAGCTGTGTAGGTTTTCCTTGGCCTGCCAGTTCCTTTGCAATTGGTAAGTTCACCAGTGCTCTCTTTCTTCTTAATGATGTTCCGAACAGTTAATTTCAGTAAGCCTAACGTTCGGCTGATGTCTCTCACAGTTTTATTCTTGTTTGTCAGTCTCGTAATGGCTTATTTGACATTTATCGGCACAACTTTGGTCCTCATGTTGATAAACAGCAATAGAAGTTTCCAAAGGTGATGGAAAGACTAGGTGCTAAGAGCTCTCTTATACCTGCATCAAGGAGGCATTTAAACACACATGAGCAATTACAAACACCTGTGTCCACTATCCAGGCCTTCTTCAAGATCATAATTTATTAGCCAAGGATGTTTTGCAACATGCGAGGAATTTGGTTTGCCATACAATCAAGATGGCAGTGGATGGAGGGATGCTATCGGTGTGGCTGGGGAGAGTGTGGAAGGTCACCGATAACACTCAGATTGTTCCAAGGCTGACTGCAGGAGACACCCTGGGGCACAGCGGCTGCACAGTGGCCGGGTGAGGCAAGGGAGAGCGCGGGTTAATGTGCTTGGATCTTTGCATTGATGGGAATGGGCTGATGGGACTCCCCCAGCAACCCGGGGCTCAATTAGATTGAGCTCCGCTCCAAGTGACCAATCGCGCAGATCACACGTGGCCTGCAGCAGCTCAGCAGCAGTGGAAGTAATCGACAACATCGCTTGAGCAGGCTGACATTGCAACCCAGTGCCAACGCTAGGACCAATGGTCTTAATGCCAAGTTAGGACACTGTCATTGTAAACAATGTTTAACTTGAAGGGTACCAGAAATGAGGTCGCTATTTTGTGTACTGCCTCGGTCTAGTCTACTGTTCTTACACTCATGTGCTTATGATTGAACAGTATGGAAAACAATGAATTTCACTGTACCTACAGTACACAACACAATAAAGTATCTTTGACTCCATTCTGCGAATAGTTTACAAGCTGCTGGAAGAACTCAGTGGGCCTGGCAGCATCCATGGACGCAAAGGAACAATAAATATTTCTGGTCAACACCAGATGCAAGATTTTTAAACTGAAACTTTGACCTTTGATTTTCCCCTACAGATGCCACAGTTCCTCCAGAAGCTTGTATTTTTTGTTCCATACTGCAGTGACTGTCTCTTGCGACTTTGATCCCTTTAATTATTTTAAATATCAAGAGTATAGGAAACAGCAAGAGTATAATTACACCCACGAGAAAAATCTACCGGATTCTCAAATGAGGAAATAAAAATAAGTGAATTCACCATCCGTCCATATATCTTGATTGGCAATCCACATTTATCACAAAAATGCACAGGGGTGTCATCTTTTTCTCCCAACAAATTTATCTGTAAAACACAATTGAATAGATTACCCCAAATATTTTCTCACAACAAATGTATTTGTAAAACAGATGAGAGTGACGTCGGCTCGAGGGAACAGTTCCGGTACTCGGAGCGGGTGGGCCGACCAGACTTTGAATAATGGTACCCATAATGTCGGCACCCCAGGGCTCGAAATTAGTGGTTGCCCGGGTGCCATTGACCACCCAAAGTGCCCCCGGGCAACCTAAACGCCGACTCGTTTTGCCCAGCTTGGCACCCAAATACCGGTTTATACCGATTCACCATTCATCCTGTACTGATCCCCCATTCATCCTATACTGATCCCCTCATTCATCCTGTAGTGATCACCCATTCATCCTGCATAGACCCTCCGATCCACACTGTCCTGACCCCACCCCCATTTATCCTGCATAGACCCTCCGATCCACACTGTCCTGACCCCGCCTCCATTCATCCAATACAGATCCCCCCCCCATTCATCCTGTGCTGGACCCCCCCCCCCCTCCATCCTGTACTGATCCTCCCATTCAAGAATAATGGGGGAACTGTCTGAGGAAGGGTCTCGACCCAAAACGTTGTAAATTTCCGTAGCTCCATAGATGCTGCCACACCAGCTGAATTTCTCCAGCATTTTTGTCTACCCCCCTTCATCCTGTACTAACCCCCATTCATTCTATACTGATCCCCCCCCCCCCCATCCATCCTGTACTGGTCCCCCCCCCCCATCCATCCTGTACTGATCCCCCCCATTCAACACCACTGACATCCCCCGTGCTCTCCCCTCACAATTTTACATACTCCAAACAACACGTACTAATTCACTTGCCTCAATCCATCCATTCCGCACTGATTGCCTTCTCAACCCCCCCCATCTATCCAGCTGCACTGATTCACACACCCCCTGACCCTATTGTGCTTCAGAGCGAACATTGATTATGTTTGATAACGGAATGTAATCAAATGTGTTTTAATTCCAAATGTTATTATTTGTTTTGACACCTTTAAGCATATTACCAAAAGAACATTTGCTGCAGTTATGTCCTTTGGCCATGTCTTGTCAGTTAGTGTAATGTTTAACCTGTCAGATGGGCATAGTCGGTGTAGTCGGTTTTAACAGCTATTATCATACAATGCCTTTAGAAATTTTCTTGCAACCTGTATATTTTGTTATGGATAAATTATGTGCAAAGCCAGAGTGTTTCTGTGCCAATAGCAATAACGACCCATGCTATGGCATCAATCTGTGTGCATGGTTAAGCAAATATGTTACCACGGTCCAGGATTTATTGACACAGGTTGATCATATGCTGAATAATCCAACCACATTTTTGTTTGGAAGTGGAAAGAGCTAATAGAAATGACATTAATTGCAATGTGTAAAAAGAGTTGAGATATTGTATTATAATTTTTCTGCATGTCATTGTGGTATATATCATGTCTTGATTGGTGAATATATTTAGTTTGTGAGTTATTTGAAGCAGAAATAATATGTGAATGTAGACAAAAGTGCTGGAGAAACTCAGCGGATGCGGCAGCATCTATGGAGCAAAGGAAATAGGCAACGTTTCAGGCCAAAACCATTCTTCAGACTGATGGGTTTCAGCCTGAAACGTTGCCTATTTCCTTCACTCCATAGATGCTGCTGCACCCGCTGAGTTTCTCCAGCACTTTTGTCTACCTTCGATTTTCCAGCATCTGCAGTTTCTTCTTGAACATAACGAGAGAGCAGGCTATTTTAGACTGGGTATTGAGTCATGAGGAAGGGTTTAGTTAGCAGTCTTATTGTGTGCGTGCCCCCTTGGGCAAGAGTGACCATACCATATAACCATATATAACCATATAACAATTACAGCACGGAAACAGGCCATCTCGGCCCTTCAAGTCCGTGCCGAACAACTTTTTTCCCTTAGTCCCACCTGCCTGCACTCATACCATAACCCTCCATACCCTTCTCATCCATATGCCTATCCAATTTATTTTTAAATGATACCAACGAACCTGCCGCCACCACTTCCACTGGAAGCTCATTCCACACCGCTACCACTCTCTGAGTAAAGAAGTTCCCCCTCATGTTACCCCTAAACCTCTGTCCCATAATTCTAAAGTCATGTCCTCTTTGGACATGACCATAATATGGTCGAGTTCTTCATTAGGATGGAGAGTGACATTGTTAATTCAGAAACAATGGTTCTGAACTTAAGGAAAGGTAACTTTGAGGGTATGAGACGTGAATTGGCCAAGATTGACTGGCAATCAATTCTAAAAGGGTTGACGGTGGATACGCAATGGAAGACATTTAAAGACTGCATGGATGAACTACAAAAATTGTTCATCCCAGTTTGGCAAAAGAATCGATCAGGGAAGGTAGTGCATCCGTGGATAACAAGGGAAATCAGGGATAGTATCAAAGCAAAGGATGATGAGTACAAAGTAGCCAGAAAAAGCAGCATACCAGAGGACTGGGAGAAATTCAGAGACCAGCAGAGAAGGACAAAGGGCTTGATTAGGAAAGGAAAAATAGATTATGAAAGAAAACTGGCAGGGAACATAAAAACTGACTGCAAAAGTTTTTATAGATATGTGAAGAGAAAGAGATTAGTTAAAACAAATGTAGGTCCCTTGCAGTCAGAAACAGGTGAGTTGATCATGGGGAACAAGGATTTTGAATAACTACTTTGGTTCCGTCTTCACTAAGACATAAATAATCTGCCGGAAATAGCAGGGGACCGCGGGTCAAAGGAGTACTTGAGTGAAATCCAGGTTAGTCGGGAAGTGGTGTTGGGTAAATTGAATGGATTAAAGGCCGATAAATCCCCAGAGCCAGATAGGCTGCATCCCAGAGTACTTAAGGAAGTAGCTCCGGAAATAGTGGATGCATTAGTGATAATCTTTCAAAACTCTTTAGATTCTGGAGTAGTACCTGAGGATGGGCGGGTAGCAAACGTAACCCCTCTTTTTAAGAAGGGGGGGAGAGAGAAAACGGGGAATTACAGACCAGTTAGTCTAACATCGGTAGTGGGGAAACTGCTTGAGTCAGTTATTAAAGATGGGATAGCAGCATATTTGGAAAGTGGTGAAATCATTGGACAAAGACAGCATGGATTTACGAAAGGTAAATCATGTCTGACGAATCTTGTTGAATTTTTCGAGGACGTAACTAGTAGTGTAGATAGGGGAGAACCAGTGGATGTGGTGTATCTGGACTTCCAGAAGGTTTTCGACAAGGTCCCACATAAGAGATTAGTATATAAGCTTAAAGCATACGGCATTGTGGGTTCAGTATTGATGTGGATAGAGAACTGGCTGGCAAACAGGAAGCAAAGAGTAGGAGTAAACGGGTCGTTTTCACAATGGCAGGCAGTGACTAGTGGGGTACCACAAGGCTCAGAGCTGGGACCCCAGCTATTTACAATATACATTAATGATCTGGATGAAGGAATTGAAGGCAATATCTCCAAGTTTGCGGATGACACTAAGCTGGGGGGCAGTGTTAGCTGTGAGGAGGATGCTAGGAGACTGCAAGGTGACTTGGATAGACTGGGTGAGTGGGAAAATGTTTGGCAGATGAAGTATAATATGGATAAATGTGAGGTTATCCACTTTGGTGGCAAAAATAGGAAAACAGACTATTATCTAAATGGAGGCCGATTAGGAAAAGGGGAGATGCAGCGCGACCTGGGTGTCATGGTACACGAGTCATTGAAAGTAGGCATGCAGGTACAGCAGGCAGTGAAGAAAGCCAATGGTATGTTAGCTTTCATAGCAAAAGGATTTGAGTATAGGAGCAGGGAGGTTCTACTTCAGTTGTATAGGGTCTTGGTGAGGCCACACCTGGAGTATTGCGTACAGTTCTGGTCTCCAAATCTGAGGAAGGACATTATTGCCATAGAGGGAGTGCAGAGAAAGTTCACCAGACTGATTCCTGGGATGTCAGGACTGTCTTATGAACAAAGACTGCATCGACTCGGTTTATTCTCTCTAGAATTTAGAAGATTGAGAGGGGATCTTATAGAAACTTACAAAATTCTTAAGGGGTTGGACAGGCTAGATGCAGAAAGATTGTTCCCGATGTTGGGGAGGTCTTGGACAAGGGGTCCCAGCTTAAGGATCAGGGGGAAATCCTTTAGGACCGAGATGAGAAGGACTTTTTTCACACACAGAGTGGTGGGTCTCTGGAACTCTCTGCCACAGAGGGTAGTTGAGGCCAGTTCATTGGCTATATTTAAGAGGGAGTTAGATGTGGCCCTTGTGGCTAAGGGGATCAGAGGGTATGGAGAGAAGGCAGGTAGGGATACTGAGTTGGATGATCAGCCATGATCATATTGAATGGCGGTGCAGGCTCGAAGGGCCAAATGGCCTACTCCTGCACCTAATTTTTATGTTTCTATAATATGTGAATGCTTCATTGAGCATAATTCCAACTGATAACTACATACTTCGTCTGAGCACATTATCGCACGCATCATGCAAACCGTCTTCAATGACCACCTAAACTGTCATTTGGCAACCTAAAAAGGTGTCAAGGTTGCCCGGCTGGGCAACCTTGAAAAAAAATTAAGCGAGAGCCCTGTACCTGCATGTGTAATATATGCAAAGTGTATGTCACTCTGCATATGTGACAAATAAAGCACCATGGACTATTGCATAATTGAATATATTACTCCCATAGCTAAATAAATATTTATTTACATAAATGCTCAAAAATAATTACCTTAAAATCCCAGAAAAACTGTAGAGAAAATCGACGCTGACTGCCAAACAGTTCTCCGCCTTTACATTCGTAGATCTCATCGTCATTATATTCAAATCCTTCTGGAACATAACAGAAACAATAAAAGGTTTAGAACAAAATCTGTCTTCCCATCATTAAAAAGTACAAATACTGGAGAAGCCACAATGTTACTGAATGAAAGGAAAGCACACAGTTGGTCTCCAGTCTCAGTTGCAGAGCTGTGACAGGGTGGGCGTGTTGGACCACAGAATGTGATTACAGTAAAACACAAAAGGAGGGTCACGACCCAAAACATAGGCTGCACAAATGCTGCCTGGATGGAAGGAATGGGTGACATTTCTGGACTCGACCTGAAACATCACCCACCCCTTCTCCCCAGATATGCTACCTGTCCCTCTGCGCTACACCACCATTTGGTGTCTATCTTCGGTGTAAACAGCATCTACAGTTCCTTCGACACAGATGCTGCCTGACCAGCTTTCTTTGCTTTTCATTAACAATCAGATACACTAGTTTAAATTATACAGGAGAGAAGAAACACGAATACAGTTAATGCATCAAAGTTTGAACTCTGAAGTTATCCGTTTTAAAAATCTATCTTACTCACTATTGCGTTGCAGAGGAGAAATGATACTGTTGTTACCCAGTGCAAACTATGTATGACCAGATAGATAAAACTATTGAAATTCCCCAACAAGCAACGCATTTCCAACAAACCAGTGCTAAAATAACAATAGATGGAACCTAGGCACTGGACACGCAAAGGTAAATCTCACCCAGTCAAATGTCAAAATCCTACATGCCAATTAATCAGTATTCTTCCCAACTGAATCTAATCTAGAAGCAGCACCAAAAGCTTGCTCGATGAAGGGCTGCATCATAAATCAGTACTGCTAACCTTGCTAAACTCCAAAGGGTGTAGTGGTCAGAATGGACCTGGAGAATTATTTCGATTGGCCCTCACTAATCCTTCACATAAAGTGCGTTGCGGGTTGAGATTCTTCTTCAGACTTGAAGACTGAAGAAGTGTCTCGACCCGAAACGCCACCCATTCTTTCTCTCCAGGGATGCTGCTTGTCCTGCTGAGTTACACCAGCATTTTCCTCTATCTTCAGTTTAAACCAGCATCTGCAGTTCCTTCCTACCCTTAAGCGCTTATGCTGATCATAACATAACTGTGAGGATATCCACAGTAGTCCTTGTAAAGATGTAAACAATCATCACAATAAGGGTTCTATCATGCCATCTTAATGTATGGAAGTAATTCATAACTCATCAAGGCATCAAAACTGTGTGCCGTCGGCTGATTTGAATGCCATCGTAATCTGTAAGCAGATAGAGTAGAGTTGGGCAGCTCAGACGGGTCGTCAAATCCACTGTCCAAGTTTACTAATCCTATTTGTGCATATTAGGCCCATATCCTCATATGTATCAGAAGAAACTGCAGATGCTAGTTTACACCGTAGATCAACACAGAATGCTGGATCAGGCAGCATCTCTGGAGAAAAGGAGTAGGTGATGTTTCAAGTCAGGACCCATATTCAGACTGAAGGGTCTGAATTTTTTTCACCTTTTTTTTTCTCCAGAGAAATCAGCCAGAGCAGACACTGAATAGTAAACTAAACGATGGGAAACCTGCACAAGCGAGTACAATTTATGGATGGATCGTTCAGTACATATCAAGCAATGCTAGTTTCTGCTTGGGCCACAACCATCCTTTCGAAACATTCAACTGTACTAAACCATCTGCAGTTTTCAATAATAACTGCACAATGAATAAACAATTCTGTCACCTTCATCTGTGGGGATCGACTTTGAAGAATTCCTGCTCATGTTTCTCTGACTTCGAGTCGAGACTCGATTTCGGTTTGACTGCTTGGAAATTAACTTAATGGGGATTCGTCTCCGAACATCAACACCGCCAAGACATCCCGAACCTTCAGTGCCTTGCAGATCTTTATCTTTTGAAACGGAAAGACACATTGTCAATAAACATATTCAGCCTGGGGTTAGTTGCAAAGAGAAACAGAAACAAAATGAAAGAAAGTCAGGATGGAATGAAGTGACTTGGGCAAGGGGCAGAGGCCAGTGGGGCAAGCACAGGCTGGGGCATGGGGTAACCGGGGGGGGGGGGGGGGGGGGGGGGATATGACTGGAGGGAATGGTGGGGGAGGTGATCGGGGAGGCTTGGAGTGGGCTGGGCTGACCGAGGGGGCTGGGGGAAGATGGCTGACGGGGGGAGCTGACCGGGGAGGAGGGCATGGGTGGTGAACTAGGCTGACCGAGGGGATATGGGGGTTCGGGGACTGAGAGTGGGGTGCGGAGAGACAGCGGGCTGACCGAGGGGATATGGGGGTTCGGGGACTGAGAGTGGGGTGCGGAGAGACAGCGGGCCGGGGGCGGAGGGGCAGGCGGTGAGGAGCGAGGCCGCGGGCCCCGGGAGCGGAGCGAGGCGAGGCCGCGGGCAGATCGCAGAGCCGGGGCAGAAAGGAGCGGCGGTCCCGGGGAGAGAGGCCGCGGGCAGAGCCGGGGTGGCCCGGGGGGGGGGGGGGGGGGGGGGAGCGGCGGCGGCGGCGGCGCAGGGTCCAGGGACCAGGGACCAGGCGGGGAGAGCGAGGCCGCGGCTCACCCTCATCCTCCATGTTGGACGTTGCATTGTGGGAAGGAGAGGGCGGGCTCGTCACCCGGGCAACCGAGAGGTGAGGATGAGGGAGGGATGGATGAGGGAGGGATGAGGATGAGGGAGGGATGAGGATGAGGGAGGGATGAGGATGAGGGAGGGATGAGGATGAGGGAGGGGTGAGGATGAGGGAGGGATGAGGGAGGGATGAGGATGAGGGAGGGATGAGGATGAGGGAGGGATGAGGATGAGGGAGGGGTGAGGATGAGGGAGGGATGAGGGAGGGATGAGGATGAGGGAGGGATGAGGATGAGGGAGGGATGAGGATGAGGGAGGGGTGAGGATGAGGGAGGGATGGATGAGGGAGGGATGAGGATGAGGGAGGGATGAGGATGAGGGAGGGATGAGGATGATGGAGGGATGAGGATGAGGGAGGGATGAGGGAGGGATGAGGATGAGGGAGGGATGAGGGAGGGATGAGGATGAGGGAGGGATGAGGATGAGGGAGGGATGAGGATGATGGAGGGATGAGGATGAGGGAGGGATGAGGATGAGGGAGGGATGAGGATGAGGGAGGGATGAGGGAGGGATGAGGATGAGGGAGGGATGAGGATGAGGGAGGGATGAGGATGAGGGAGGGATGAGGATGATGGAGGGATGAGGATGAGGGAGGGATGAGGATGATGGAGGGATAAGGATGAGGGAGGGATGAGGATGAGGGAGGGATGAGGATGAGGGAGGGATGAGGATGAGGGAGGGATGAGGATGAGGGAGGGATGAGGGAGGGATGAGGATGAGGGAGGGATGAGGATGAGGGAGGGATGAGGATGAGGGAGGGATGAGGATGAGGGAGGGATGAGGATGAGGGAGGGATGAGGATGAGGGAGGGATGAGGATGAGGGAGGGATGAGGATGAGGGAGGGATGAGGGAGGGATGAGGAAGAGGGAGGGATGAGGATGAGGGAGGGATGAGGATGATGGAGGGATGAGGATGAGGGAGGGATGAGGATGATGGAGGGATGAGGATGAGGGAGGGATGAGGATGAGGGAGGGATGAGGATGAGGAATGAGGATGAGGGAGGGGTGAGGATGAGGGAGGGATGAGGATGAGGGAGGGATGAGGATGAGGGAGGGGTGAGGATGAGGGAGGGATGAGGATGAGGGAGGGATGAGGATGAGGGAGGGGTGAGGATGAGGGAGGGATGAGGATGAGGGAGGGATGAGGATGAGGGATGAGGATGAGGGAGGGATGAGGATGAGGGAGGGATGAGGATGAGGGAGGGATGAGGATGAGGGAGGGGTGAGGATGAGGGAGGGGTGAGGATGAGGGAGGGGTGAGGATGAGGGAGGGATGAGGATGAGGGAGGGATGAGGATGAGGGAGGGATGAGGATGAGGGAGGGATGAGGATGAGGGAGGGATGAGGATGAGGGGGGGATGAGGATGAGGGAGGGGTGAGGATGAGGGAGGGGTGAGGATGAGGGAGGGATGAGGATGAGGGAGGGATGAGGATGAGGGAGGGATGAGGATGAGGGAGGGATGAGGATGAGGGAGGGATGAGGATGATGGAGGGATGAGGATGAGGGAGGGATGAGGATGAGGGAGGGATGAGGATGATGGAGGGATGAGGATGAGGGAGGGATGAGGATGGAGGGATGAGGATGAGGGAGGGATGAGGATGAGGGAGGGATGAGGATGAGGTAGGGATGGATGGATGAGGGAGGGATGAGGGATGAGGGAGGGATGAGGGAGGGATGGATGGATGAGGGAGGGATGAGGATGAGGGAGGGATGAGGATGAGGGAGGGATGAGGGAGGGATGAGGATGATGGAGGGATGAGGATGATGGAGGGATGAGGATGAGGGAGGGATGAGGATGAGGGAGGGGTGGATGGATGAGAGAGGGATGAGGATGAGGGAGGGATGAGGATAAGGGAGGGGTGGATGGATGAGAGAGGGGTGGATGGATGAGGGAGGGGAGGATGAGGGAAGGATGAGGATGAGGGAGGGATGAGGATGAGGGAGGGATGAGGATGAGGGAGGGGAGGATGAGGGAGGGATGAGGGAAGGTGGATGAGGGAGGGGTGGATGAGGCAGGGGTGGATGAGGGCGGGATGAGGATGAGGGATGGATGGATGAGGGAGGGGATGAGAGGGATGAAGATGAGGGAGGGGAGGATGAGGGAGGGGAGGATGAGGTTGGGATGGGGAGGGGTGGATGAGGGAGGGAGGAGGATGAGGGAGGGATGAGGGAGGAGTGGATGAGGGAGGGTGGATGAGGGAGGGTGGATGAGGGAGGGGAGGATGAGGTTGGGATGAGGGAGGGGTGGATGAGGGAGGGAGGAGGATGAGGGATGGATGGATGAGGGAGGGGATGAGGGAGGGAAGAGGCAGGGGTGGATGAGGGAGGGATGAGGCAGGGGTGGATGAGGGAGGGATGAGGCAGGGTGGATGAGGAGGGATGAAGATGAGGGAGGGGAGGATGAGGGAGGGGTGGATGAGGGAGGGGACGGTGAGGGTGGATGATGGAGGGAAGGATGAGGGAGGGGTGGATGAGGGAGGGGAGGATGAGGGAGGGGAGGATGAGGTGGGATGAGGGGGGAGGTTGAGGGAGGGGAGGATGAGGGCGGGATGAAGATGAGGGAGGGGAGGGTGAGGGAGGGATGATGATGAGGGAGGGGAGGATGAAGGAGGGATGAGGATGAGGGAGGGGTGGATGAGGGAAGGATGATGGAGGGGTGGATGGAGAGATGAGGGTGGGATGAGGATGAGGGAGGGGAGGTTGAGGGAGGGGAGGATGAGGGAGGGGTGGATGAGGGAGGGATGATGGAGGGGAGGATGAGGATCGGGCGGATGAGGGAGGGGAGGATGAGGGAGGGGAGGATGAGGGAGGGATGAGGATGAGGGGAGGATGAGGGAGGGGAGGATGAGGGAGGGGAGGATGAGGGAGGGATGAGGATGAGGGGAGGATGAGGGAGGGGAGGATGAGGGAGGGATGATGGAGGGGTGGATGATGGAGAGATGAGGGTGGGATGAGGATGAGGGAGGGGAGGTTGAGGGAGGGGAGGATGAGGGAGGGGTGGATGAGGGAAGGATGATGGAGGGGTGGATGGAGAGATGAGGGTGGGATGAGGATGAGGGAGGGGAGGTTGAGGGAGGGGAGGATGAGGGAGGGGTGGATGAGGGAGGGATGATGGAGGGGAGGATGAGGATGGGGCGGATGAGGGAGGGGAGGATGAGGGAGGGGAGGATGAGGGAGGGATGAGGATGAGGGGAGGATGAGGGAGGGGAGGATGAGGGAGGGGAGGATGAGGGAGGGATGAGGATGAGGGGAGGATGAGGGAGGGGAGGATGAGGGAGGGATGATGGAGGGGTGGATGATGGAGAGATGAGGGTGGGATGAGGATGAGGGAGGGGAGGTTGAGGGAGGGGAGGATGAGGGAGGGGTGGATGAGGGAGGGATGAGGATGAGGGAGGGGTGGATGAGGGAGGGGAGGATGAGGGAGGGGAGGATGAGGATGGGGCGGATGAGGGAGGGGAGGATGAGGGAGGGGAGGATGAGGGAGGGATGAGGATGAGGGAGGGATGAGAATGAGGGGAGGATGAGGGAGGGGAGGATGAGGGAGGGGAGGATGAGGGAGGGGAGGATGAGGGAGGGATGAGAATGAGGGGAGGATGAGGGAGGATGAGGAAGGGGAGGATGAGGATGGGGAGGATGAGGGAGGGGAGGATGAGGGAGGGGAGGATGAGGGAGGGATGAGGGAGGGGAGGATGAGGGAGGGGAGGATGAGGGAGGGGTGGATGAGGGAGGGGTGGATGAGGGAGGGATGGATGAGGGAGGGATGGATAGATGAGGGAGACGAGGATGAGGGCGGGGAGGACGTGTGAGGGGAGGATGAGGAAGGGGACGGTGAGGGTGGATGGGGAGGGGAGGATGAGGGAGGGGTGGATGAGGGGGGTGGTTGAGGGAGGGGAGGATGAGGGAGGGGAGGATGGAGGGATGAGGGAGGGGTGGATGAGGGAGGGGTGGATGAGGGAGGGGTGGATAAGGGAGGGATGGATGAGGGAGGGGATGAAGATGAGGTGAGGGAGGTTGAGGGAGGGGAGGATGAGGAAAGGATGAGAGAGGGGAGGATGAGGGAGGGGTGGATGAGGGAGGGTGGATGAGGGGAGGGATGAGGATGAGGGAGGGGAGGATGAGGATGGGGAGGATGAGGGAGGGGAGGATGAGGGAGGGGGAGGATGAGGGAGGGGAGGATTGAGGGGGAGGTTGAGGGAGGGATGAAGATGAGGGAGGGGAGGGTGAGGGAGGGATGATGATGAGGGAGGGGATGATGAAGGAGGGTATGAGGATGAGGGAGGGGTGGATGAGGGAAGGATGATGGAGGGGGTGATGATGGAGGGATGAGGGTGGGATGAGGATGAGGTGGGGGAGGTTGAGGGAGGGGAGGATGAGGAAAGGATGAGAGAGGGGGAGGATGAGGGAGGGGTGGATGTGGGAGGGATGAGGATGAGGGAGGGGAGGATGAGGATGGGGCGGATGAGGGAGGGGAGGATGAGGGAGGGGAGGATGAGGGAGGGGAGGATGAGGGTGGATGAGGATGAGGGAGGATGAGGGAGGGGAGGATGAGGGAGGGGAGGATGAGGGAGGGGAGGATGAGGGAGGGGAGGTGGGGAGGATGAGGGAGGGGAGGATGAGGGAGGGGATGATGGGGAGGGGAGGATGAGGGAGGGGAGAATGAGGGAGGGATGGATGAGGGAGGGATGGATAGATGAGGGAGACGAGGATGAGGGCGGGGAGGACGTGTGAGGGGGAGGTTGAGGAAGGGGATGGTGAGGGTGGATGAGGGAGGGGAGGATGAGGGAGGGGTGGATGAGGGGGGAGGTTGAGGGGAGGGGGAGGATGAGGGAGGGGAGGATGGAGGGATGAGGGAGGGTGGTAGAGGGAGGGGAGGATGAGGAAGGTGAGGTTGAGGGGGGGGGGAGGTTGAGGGAGGGGTGGATGAGGGAGGGGTGGATGAGGGAGGGGTGGATGAGGGAGGGTGTGGAGAGGGGGGGGGGTGGGTGGGTGGATGAGGGAGGGGAGGATGAGGGTGGGGTGGATGAGGGAGGGGAGGATGAGGGAGGGATGAGGGAGGGATGAGGATGAGGGAGGGATGAGGATGAGGGAGGGATGAGGATGAGGGAGAGGTGGATGAGGGAGGGAGGGGAGGATGAGGATGAAGGAGGGATGCAGATGAGAGGGATGAGGATGAGGGAGGGATGAGGTTGAGGGAGGGATGAGGATGAGGGAGGGGAGGATGAGGGAGGGATGGGGATGAGAAGGGAGGATGAGGGAGGGAGGGGAGGATGAGGATGAAGGAGGGATGCAGATGAGAGGATGAGGGAAGGATGGATGAGGGAAGGGTGAGAATGAGGGAGGGGTGGATGAGGGAGGGATGAGGGATTGATGAGGGAGGGGAGGACGAGGGAGGGAATGAGGATGAGGGAGGGGTGGATGGCAGAGGATGAGGATGCGGGAGGGGTGGATGAGGGAAGGATGATGGAGGGGTGGATGATGGAGGGATGAGGGTGGGATGAGGATGAGGGAGGGGAGGTTGAGGGAGGGGAGGATGAGGAAAGGATGAGAGAGGGGAGGATGAGGGAGGGGTGGATGTGGGAGGGGTGGATGAGGGAGGGATGAGGATGAGGGGAGGATGAGGGAGGGATGAGGGAGGGGAGGATGAGGGAGGGGAGGATGAGGGAGGGGAGGATGAGGATGGGGCGGATGAGGGAGGGGAGGATGAGGGAGGGGAGGATGAGGGAGGGGAGGATGAGTGAGGGATGAGGATGAGGGGAGGATGAGGGAGGGGAGGGATGAGGGAGGGGAGGATTAGGGAGGGGCGGATGAGGGAGGGGAGGATGAGGGAGGGGAGGATGAGGGAGGGGAGGATGGGGAGGATGAGGGAGGGGAGGATGAGGGAGGGGAGGATGAGGGTGGGGAGGATGAGGGAGGGGAGGATGAGGGAGGGATGGATGAGGGAGGGATGGATAGATGAGGGAGACGAGGATGAGGGCGGGGAGGACGTGTGAGGGGAGGATGAGGAAGGGGACGGTGAGGGTGGATGAGGGAGGGGAGGATGAGGGAGGGGTGGATGAGGGGGGAGGTTGAGGGAGGGGAGGATGAGGGAGGGGAGGATGGGGGGATGAGGGAGGGGTGGTAGAGGGAGGGGAGGATGAGGAAGGGGAGGTTGAGGGAGGGGAGGTTGAGGGAGGGGTGGATGAGGGAGGGGTGGATGAGGGAGGGGTGGATGAGGGAGGGGTGGATGAGGGAGGGGTGGATAAGGGAGGGATGGATGAGGGAGGGGAGGATGAGGGAGGGGAGGATGAGGGAGGGGAGGATGAGGGAGGGGTGGATGAGGGAGGGGAGGATGAGGGAAGGATGAGGGAAGGATGAGGGAGGGATGAGGATGAGGGAGGGATGAGGATGAGGATGAGGATGAGGGAGAGGTGGATGAGGGAGGGAGGGAAGGATGAGGGAGGGGAGGATGAGGGAGGGGTGGATGAGGGAGGGAGGGGAGGATGAGGATGAAGGAGGGATGCAGATGAGAGGGATGAGGATGAGGGAGGGATATGGTTGAGGGAGGGATGAGGATGAGGGAGGGGAGGATGAGGGAGGGATGGGGATGAGGGAAGGGAGGATGAGGGAGGGGGGGAGGATGAGGATGAAGGAGGGATGCAGATGAGAGGGATGAGGATGAGGGAAGGATGGATGAGGGAAGGGTGAGAATGAGGGAGGGGTGGATGAGGGAGGGATGAGGGATTGATGAGGGAGGGGAGGACGAGGGAGGGATGAGGATGAGGGAGGGGTGGATGGCAGAGGATGATGATGAGGGTGGGTGAGGGAGGGGTGAATGAGGGAGGGGTGGATGAGGAAGGGATGAGGATGAGATGGGGATGAGGGAGGGATGCAGAATGACGGAGGGGTGAATGAGGGGGGTGAGGATGAGGGAGGGATGAGGATGAGGGAGGGGTGGATGAGGGTGGGATGAGGATAAGGGAGGGATGAGGATGAGGGATGGATGAGGATAGAGGGGAGAATGAGGATGAGGGAGTGGCTGAGGGTAGAGAATCTGATGAGGGGGGAATCTCTTTTGAGTTTTTTGAAGACGTGACCAAAAAGGTTGATGAGGGCAGAGCATGGCAGGCTGCTCTGGAAAGTTGATTGAAAATCGGCTTCATGGAAGGAAGCAGAGGGTGATTGTGGAAGGGGGGTACACAAAAGGCTGGAGAAACTCAGCGGGTGCAGCAGCATCTAAGGGGCGAAGGAGATAGGTGACGTTTCGGGTCGAGACCCTTCTTCCTGATTGTGGAAGGTTGCTTCTTGGCCAGTGACTGGTGGTGTGCTTCAGGGTTCGATGCTGGGCCCGATACTGTTTGTCATCTGCAGTATATCAATGATTTGGATGAGAACATACATGGCAAGATTAGCAAGTTTGCACATGATACAAAAGTGGGTTTTGCAGATAGTAAAGATGGTTATGAAAAATTGTAGCAGGATCTATCGATTGGCCAGGTGGGCTGAGGTATGGTTGATGGAATTTTATAAAGAGAAATGTGAAGTGTTGCATTTTGGGGAGTCTAACATGGGCAGGAATGGTAGAGCTTTGGGGCGTGTACACAAAAGGCTGGAGAAACTCAGCGGGTGCAGCAGCATCTAAGGAGTGAAGGAGATAGGCGATGTTTCGGGTCGAGACCCTTCTTCAGACTGGTTAGAGATCAGTAGAGAGATATAGACGGCGATGTGGAGAGATAAAGAACAATGAATGAAAGATATGCAAAAAAGTATCGATGATAAAGGAAACAGGGCATTGTAAGCTGTTTGTAGTGTGAAAATGAGAAGCTAGTGCGACTTGGGTGGGGGAGAGATAGAGAGAGGGAATGCCAGGGCTCGAGGGCTGAGGGAGAGGTGGGAAGGGGAGGAGACAGCAAGGGTTAACAGAATTGAGAACATTCAATGTTCAAGCCCAGAGGATGCAGACTCCCCAAGTGGAATATGAGGTGCTGTTCCTCCAACTTACGGTGTTGCTCACTCTGGCCGTGGAGGAGGTCCAGGACCAAGAGGTCGGATACGGAATGGGAGGGGGAGTTGAAGTGCTGAGCCACCGGGAGGTCGGGTTGGTTATTGCGGACCGAGCGGAGGTGTTCAGCGAAACGATTGGTCTCACCGATATAGATTCGGCGAAACGATCGCTAGCTTTGGGGAGTGTTGTAGAGCAGAGGGATCTCGGAGTGCAGGTGCGTGGTTCCTTGAAGGTGGATAGGGTTGTCAAAAATACTTTTAGCACGTTGGACTTCATCAGTTAGAGTACTGAGTATAGAAGTTGAGAGGTCATTTACAGTTATATGAGATATTAGTGAAGCCACATTTAGAGTATTGGGTTCAGTACTGGACACCATGTTGCAGGGAAGTTGTTGGCAAGCTGGAAAGGGTACAGAGAAGATTAATGAGGATGTTGCCAGGACAAGAGGTTCTGAGCTATAGTGAGAGGTCGGGCAGGCTGGGACTATTCCTTGGAGCGCAAGAGGATGATGGGTGATCTTATAGAGGTGTATAAAGTCATAAGAGGAACAGATCAGGTAGATGCACAGAGTCCCTTGTCCAGAGTAGGTGAATCAAGGACCAGAGGACATAGGTTTAAGATGAAGGAAAAAAATGATTTAATAGGAATCTGAGCGGTAACATTTTCACACAAAGGGTGGTGGGGGTATGTAACACTGCAAGAGAAGGTAGTTGAGGCAGGGACTAACCCAAGATTTAAGAAGCAGTTAGACAGGTACATGGATAGGACAGTTAAACGCAGGAAGGTAGGACTCGTGTAGCTGGGACATGTTGGACGTTGTCGGCAAGTTTGGCCGAAGGGCATGTTTCCACTCTACATCACTCGATGACTATGCGAGTAAGAGGCAGGAGGAGGGGAGGGGACATAGAGGGGAGGGGGTCAGAGGAGAGGAAGGGAGAGAGGGAGGGGACGAATAGAGGGGGAGCAGGAGGTGAATGGGGAGAGGGGAGTGGGGGTGTAGGTAGGGGAGGGGGGTAGAGTGTAAGGTGGGGGGGAGAAGGGTGAAGGAAGGCAGGAGGGGTGAGGGAGGAGGAGGAGGGGGAAGGAGGTGGGGTGATGGATAATGGGGGTGATGGGAGGAGTGTGGGGAGTAGGGGCGGAGAGGGGGGAGTGTGCAGAAGAGAGGAAGTGGGCGAGAGGGTTTATTTGTGGGGAGTGAGTGGGAAGGGTGGAGAGGCAAAGGTAGGGGGTGCGCGGATGAGGGTGTTGATGGGGAAGGAGGAGGGGGTGGTGATGAGGGGGCAGGAAGAGGGGAGGGAGGAAGAGAAGGGGAAAGAGGAAAAGGGAAGGGTAAAGTGATGGAGGCAGGCCGAGAGAGATGGGTGAAGGGAGAGAGTGGTTTGGATGTGACGGGATGAATGAGGCCACATGCAAAGTGGAGGAACAACACATATTCCTAACTCCCACTCCGCCCACCCATCGGGTCCTCTTCCTCAGGTGTCATATTTCACTTCTCTCCTCACCTCAGTCTTTTGTGTTTTTATTTCTGGCCATGAGATGGAGTCCTAGAAACAAACAGCATGGAAACAGGCCTTTTTGGCCCAACTTGCCCACACCTCGCAACATGTCCCATCTACAGTAGTCCCTCCCACCTGCCTACGTAGGCTCAAAACCTTCTAAACCTATCCTATCCATGTATCTGTCTAAATGCTTCTTAAATGTTGTGATTGTACCTGCCTCAACTACCTCCTCCCACAGCTTGTCCATATACCTACCACCCTTTGTGTAAAATAGCTCCTCGGGTTCCTATTAAATCGTTTCCCCCTCACCTTAAACAGATGTCCTCTGGTTCTTCATTCCCCTACTCAAGGGAAAAGACGTGCATTTATCCATCACCCTCATTATATTATCCACCCCCATAAGATCACCCCTCTTCCTCTGCGCTTCATGGAATAAAGTCAGAGCCTGCTCAACCTCTCCCTATAGCTCAGGCTCTCGAATCCTGACAACATCCTCATAAATCTTCTCTGTACCCTTTCCAGCTTAACAATATCTTTCCTATAACATGGTGACCAAAACGGAACACACTATATGGCCGCACCAATGTCTTTTACAACTGTAACATGACCTCCCACGTTGTATCCTTCTTACTGATGAACCCCAATGTAATAAAATCCTTCTTCACTACCCTATATTCTTGCGATGCACTTTCAAGCAACTATGAACCTGTACTTCTAGTTCCCTCTGCTGTACAACACCCTGCCATTCACTGTGTAGGTCCTACCCGGGTACGACTTCCCAAGATACACCTCGCACATCTCGGTGTTAAATTCCATCAACCATTCATCAGCCAATTTGCCCAACTGATCAAGATCCTGCTATGGTTTACGGCTGGCCGGGATACACCTGGCACATGGTTCTTTGCATCTTTTCCAACTTAACAACATCTTTTCTATATCATGATGACTGAAACTGAACACAATACTCTAAATGTGGCCTCACTAATGTTTTATATAACTGTAACATGACCTCTCACATCTCAACTTCTATGCTCAGTACTCTAACTGATGAAGGCCAATGTGCTTAAAGCGTTCTTAACCACCCCACCTACCTGTGATGCCACCTTCAAGGAATTATGCACCTGCACTCCAAGAGCCCTCTGCTGCACAACACTTCCCAGAGCCCAACCATTCACTGAGTAGGTTCTGCCCATATTAGACTTACCAAAATGCAACTCCTCACATTTCTCTGTATTAAGTTCCATTAACCATTCCTCAGTCCAAATGCCGAACCGAGCAAGATCCTGCTGCAAGTTTTGACAACAATCCTCACTATCTGCAATACCTTTGCATCCAAATTATGGATATAGATCCGAGGTCGGCAACCTTGTTCTGCATATGGGGCCGGGACGCATGTCTGTGAGCGGATGGCGCGCTACCTCTATCATGTGTACAAATGGATCCTGCCCCCATCCCGCCCCGGCAGGCATCAAATCACGTGTTCACAGAAGGTTGACCAAAATGCTGGAGAAACTCAGCGGGTCATGCAATCCTTGCATGTTTCACCCGCTGAGTTTCTCCAGCATTTTTGTCTACCTTTGATTTTTCCAGCATCTGCAGTTCTTTCTTAAACGTGTTAACAGGAGATGCGCGGCCGTGCCGGAGGCTTTGCACAGGATGCGGTGCAGCCTGAGCTTGGCCGCGCTCGGGGCACCCGGCCGCTACTCGAGGCACCTGGCCGCTGCTCGGGGCACTGCTGCTCGGGGCACTTGGCGGGCCGATGATTATGGGGGAAAAAATCCGCCTGCGGGCCGGATGATTTTGGGTTACAAGCCGCATTCGGCCCGGGGGCCGTAGGTTGCCGACCCCTGGTATAGACGCTAGAACAGCACAGGAACAATGTTTCAGCCCACAATGTTTGTGCCGAACGTAATGGTAAGTTGAACTAATCTCACCTGTCTGTACATAATCCATATCCCTTTATTCATTGCACTTCCATTTGTGCATTTAATAGTAAGATTAAACGAGAACTTACCAGTTTGAAGTTTGATCTTTATTTTATGAGGAGTTACGATGAGGGATTACGTGAAGACCCCGCCAGCACGCATGCGCGACATTTCTTCAAAGCAGTGGTGTGAAATCACAGAAATACAGTCACAATGACTAATATAGTAAGATAAACAAGAGAACTTCCATACCAGGTGATCTTTATAATAGAGGGTTGGGAGCGGAGGGCACGTAATCCCTCATCGTAACTCCTCATAAAATAAAGATCAAACTTCAAACTGGTAAGTTCTCGTTTAATCTTACTATTTTACTTCGGAGTCACGTGAGTGACTACGTGAAGATTTCAAAGCTCTGTGATTTCATGCCCTGGAAGCTCCATGCTCACACACCGCTAAAGTTGGGATAAGAGGATGAACGTAATTCAGACAAGACACTGGCTGAAAAACAAAATCAGGTATTTATTCATACCAAACAAAAATAGTGTCCCCTAAGGGTAACTATCTGGCAGCACTTAAAATCCTCCCTGCATAAGTGTCAGGGGAGGTCACGGGTTTATAGTAAAAGCGGTGGAAGGTCTTTCGTTACTCCAACCCGCTGTAGCCAGGATGTGATCCAATGGTACCTCCATCCTTCTAGACGCCGAGGTGGATGCTGCCCTGGTGGAGTGAGATTTAAATTTGTTAGTATCCACCCCCGCTGCATCCAGTACCACCCTTAACCATCTGGAAATGGTTTGCACCGTGACTCTGATGGGGCTTCTTGTGACTAACAAGCAAAGCTGTTTCCGAGCCCCTAAGATATTTAGTGACTGTAATGTATCGTAATATTATTGAGACGATACAAAGACGAGGATCTGCTGGGTAAGCCAGAAACTCCAAAGTATGTCCAGACACTCCGGGTCGATCTTGTTTCAGCAGTCCCTGTACATAGAAAGTGATTTTGTCACTGGTGATTACCATATCATCCAGGTTAAGTTTGTGCAGGGACTGGACCCGTTGTGCTGTGATAAGTGCCATAATCATGACCATCTTGTAGGTGAGTTTCGCCAATGGGAGTCCCGTGTTAGGTGTCCATCTCGCAGCATAGTCAAGACTGTGCTGATATCCCAAATATGGCTATATCTAGCCCTGGGGGGATTAGAATTGAATATTCCCCTCATAAATTTGGATACTAGAGGATGTGACCCAATTCCCAATTGGTCACTCCCCTTGCCCAAATAGGACGATAGGGCACTCCTGGCACAGTTAATGGCACTGTAACTCAAACCCTCATCGAAATGAAGGGTAGCCAAAAATTCCAGCACTTCCGTTATGGTGGCGGTTTCATATGTCGTGTTGGCTGTGACGCAGTATCCTTCCCATTTCCTGATGTAGGTCAGGTACTGCTTTCTTGTGGACTCTCTGCAGGCTGCTGTGATGGTATAAATGGTCCTGTTGGAGAGCCCGAATCCGTGAAGTGGCCGTTTTAAAATCTGCAAATTAACAAGTCCATGCGGTCATGACATGGATGACATTCTCCTGTAACAGGATGAACGAGCAGGCTTGGTCTTTTGTTCACCCTGATACAGGGTTCGGTGGCCATCTTCTGTACCATAGGGAACCATGGTTGGGTAGGCCAGTCGGGCACCACCAAAATACCCGATGCTGAGTCTTGCTTTATTTTCTGCAAGACCCGACTGATGAGGCAGAAAGGAGGAAATGCGTAGCAAAATAGATCCCCCCAATGTAGCGAGAAGGCATCCATCGCTACTGCCCCCGGGTCTGGCTCCCAAGCAACATATGTTGGTAGTTGGTTTTTTTAGCCTGGACGCGAAAAGGTCGATATCTGGTGTTCCATAACGTTCTACAATATCTGAAAACACATTCCGATCCAACATCCATTCTATGTTGTCGTTGAATTTACGTGATCTGGTGTCTGCCACTGTATTTAGCTTACCTGGAAGGTAAGTAGCTGAGATCCAAATTTCTCTTTGCAGACACCAGTGCCAGATATTGTTAGCCAATTCATCACACGATATCGACTTTATACCGCCCATATGGTTAATATATGCTACCACCGTGGTGTTGTCAATTTGTATTCTAATATGAACTTTGTGCATATTAGTGCAGTATGCTTTAAGGCCGTGAAATGCTGCCAGCATTTCTGAATAGTTAATCCCCAAGTTTTTGAATAGGGTTAACTCTGGTGCACTCCATCTACCTCCACAACTAGAGGTAGTGTTAGTAGCTCCCCACCCTTTGGCACTGGCATCCGTTTGTAAGATGATCGAGGGATTGATGATATTGATAGGTTTAGAACAATTTTGGGCATTACCCATCCACCAATATAATTCGGCTTTTGCCTTTCCCGAAATATTCATAGGCCTGTCGAAATGGCCAGCATGATTTTTGAGCGCTGTAATTTTGGCTCTTTGTAAGTTTTGGTAATGTAAGGGCCCAAATTGTGCTGCAGGAAATGCAGCTACTATCTTCCCAATCACTCTGGCCACCTGCCGAATGGATGGGACCTTAATGCCAATGAGGCTCCTGCAAGCCTCTATCAGGTCTTCCACCTTGCTTGGTGGCAACGTGACAGACATTTGCACTGAGTCAATAATGAACCCCAGATATCTCATGGTGGTAGAAGGTTCCAATATTGATTTGTCTGGATGTATCGTAAACCCCAGCTTCTGAACAAGATGTTTCGTGGCTGTAACTGCCAAAGTAGCCATTTCCAAATTCTCCCCCACTATGAGGATGTCATCAAGATAGGCCATAACAGTATGTTTCTGTTTCCTTAAATAGGCCAAAGCTGGTTTTAATATCTTGGTAAACAATCTGGGTGCTGACGACAACCCATTAGGCAAAGCTTTGTATTGCCATAATTGTCCCATCCAGACAAATTTTAAGTATTTCCTATGATCCTTGTGTATGGGTACTGAATAATATGCATCCTTGAGGTCAATGCATGCCATGTAGTACCCATTGGCTATTAACTGTATCGCAGTATTAAAGGTGTCCATTTTAAAATGAATATACTGGACAGAAGTATTCAGATCGGTCAAATCTATAATGATGCGGCACCCGCCGTCTTTTTTATTTTTGGTGAATATATTAGACACGAACTCAAGAGGTTCTTTGATGGCTTTCTCAACTACCCCTTTTTCTATTAATCTCTGTAGTTGAGCATGCCCTGCTGCCCTTTCTTTTAGGGAAAGGACAAATTTCCGGCTAGGTGCATGCTGTACCGGGGTAGGGAGTTCATGAACAAATTCAATTTTATAGCCCTGGATACTTCTGAGTATATAAGGATCAGAGGTAAAAGTGAGCCAATTCTCGAAGAACATGTGCAACCTGCCCCCTACACAAAGTGAATTTAGACCAGATGTGTTCCTGGGGACCCCAGACCCACCTACCTCCATGGTTACTGCCGGTGTGGAGGTTTCTGTCCTTGCTTCCTTGGTTGGTTGTGGGTGTTCTGGGAGTGGCGCATCTTCCAAGAAGGCCGGCCTGGGCCTTGGCCGAAAAAAGACCGCTGTGCAGGAATGCCGGCCTTCGAGCTTTCACCACTGGCAGACCTGTTATGGTAACTCTGCCCGGTGGATGTGTAGGGGTGCTGTCTGTGTGGGTGTTGCGGCTTAGTGTAGTCAGGTGTTATAAGGCCCAAAGCCTTGGCCTCCTCGTCAAGGTCTTTAACCTGCTTTGGGAGATCTTCCCCGAACAGCAGGCTAGGAGGCTGAGTCTTCCCAGGCTTACACAACCCCGCAAACTTGGGGTTAAGCGCCGGCTTTATGATGTTCTTTCTAAAACTGTTAATCTCAAATTGAGTATTACAGAGTAGAGCCAAAGCATCCTGTAATTCTTCCGGCATATCCACACCCACTGCAGTTCTTGCTACTGCCGTAATCCCTGCGGTTAGGAGCTTCAGAATCCTCTGAAGTTTAACCTCCTGGCCTCTACTAGAGGGGCTCATGTTTCCCCAAATAGGGTTATTTACTGCAGGTACATTCAATGAGTTGCAGTTCTCAGGTGCCATATATTTGTCTGCTGTAGCATTAATGGCCTGTTCCTGCAACTGGTTTGTTGCCATATAGTTGATGCTGGCAGCCAGCTTAGGGTGGATAGGTAAGCCCTTTTTGTTAGGCATAGCATGCTTGCTTACCATATCCATGTAGTCTTCACACACCCCTGACACCTTCGGCAGTTCAACCAGCTCCCCTTCTTCTGGGTCAGCCCAGTTCTGACCCTCAACGCTCCCCTGTATAGAGGGGGAGGCATTGGGCAGTCCTCGATAGGAACTTGCCGTGGGCCTGCTAGGAGTCCCACTGTGACCCTGCCCCTGCATTAGCAGGTCACGTTGGAGCATTTGCTCCAACATCCGCTCCATGCGGTTTAGACGACCTCCGTCGCCATCTGCGAACGGGGTGTCCTCAGGACCGGACTCCGCTGAGTCGGCCCCGGCCGACTTCCGGGTGGTTTTCCCGCCCGACCGTGGCGTACCAACGGTCCCAAAGGGCGAAAAGTCGGGAGCTGCAGGTAAAACCTGTAACTCTGGAGAGGCGGCTCTCTGCTGGCTGCTCTCCTTGGCAGCTGCTTTGGCCGCTGTTCTCTTCGATTTCCTTTCCATTTCAATTCGCTAGTCGTCGACTCACTACCTCCGGTGAGACTTACCTGGCGTAAGCTATTTAAACTTGCGCTGGAGGAGCCCCGCTCCTCCCGACCGTCGCTTCCGCATGCGTACGACGATATGTCGCGCATGCGTGCTGGCGGGGTCTTCACGTAGTCACTCACGTGACTCCGAAGTAAAATAGCCACTTAAACATCACTATTGTATCTGCGTCAACCACTACCGCTGGCAGTGTTCCAGGCCTGTGTAAAAAAACTTGCCATGCAATGCCCTCTAGTGTTGGATCATGATCACAACTCCATAAGTTTTCACATTGTTTTGAACAGGGACGTGCCTGCGGGAAGAGTCAAGTGTTTTAATTGTAACTGTAATTAATTTATTAGCCAAGTTTGTAAACATACAAGGAATTTGATTTGCTAACAGTCATACAAAAAAGCAACAAGATTCATAACCATGTAAAAATTAAACAAGACTTAAACTGCCACCACAAAGGCGTGTGAGAATCCCCAGGGCACACAGCATAAGCGGAGACCCACAGCCATCAGTTCAATGTCCAGGCCACACACACACACTCCTTCACTGTGATGCGACCCAGAGTTGTACCAACTGCTGTCACTGCCTCTGCAGACCCTGTCCGCCCGAACAGTCAGAAAGCTGTCCACACTCGCACTAGACTCTGGGATATCCTCATCGAGCCA
Organism: Raja brachyura; assembly: GCA_963514005.1. The sequence continues at coordinate 47,834,304 of OY740799.1, forward strand.
TGTCCGCGCAAAACACCGAGATCACTGCACTCACGGCACTCCCACTGAGTGACCACTGCAGGCAGCACTGTTATAACATATAACCATATAACAATTACAGCAAGGAAACAGGCCATCTCGGCCCTTCAAGTCCGTGCCGAACAACTTTTTTCCCTTAGTCCCACCTGCCTGCACTCTTACCATAACCCTCCATACCCTTCTCATCCATATGCCTATCCAATTTATTTTTAAATGATACCAACGAACCTGCCGCCACCACTTCCACTGGAAGCTCATTCCACACCGCTACCACTCTCTGAGTAAAGAAGTTCCCCCTCATGTTACCCCTAAACCTCTGTCCCTTCATTCTAAAGTCATGTCCTCTTGTTTGAATCTTCCCTATTCTCAAAGGGAAAAGCTTGTCCACATTAACTCTGTCTATCCCTCTCATCATTTTAAAGACCCCTATCAAGTCCCCCCTTAACCTTCTGCGCTCCAGAGAATAAAGACCTAACTTATTCAACCTATCTCTGTAACTTAGCTGTTGAAACCCAGGCAACATTCTAGTAAATCTCCTCTGTACCCTCTCTATTTTGTTGACATCCTTCCTATAATTGGGCGACCAAAATTGTACACCATACTCCAGATTTGGTCTCACCAACGCCTTGTACAATTTTAACATTACATCCCAGCTTCTATACTCAATGCTCTGATTTATAAAGGCTAGTATACCAAAAGCTTTCTTTACCACCCTATCTATATGAGATTCTACCTTCAAGGAACTATGCACGGTTATTCCCAGATCCCTCTGTTCAACTGTATTCTTCAATTCCCTACCGTTTACCATGTACGTCCTATTTTGATTTGTCCTGCCAAGGTGTAGCACCTCACATTTATCAGCATTAAACTCCATCTGCCATCTTTCAGCCCATTTTTCCAACTGGCCTAAATCACTCTGTAGACTTTGTTATTTATTTATTTATTTTTTTCAGCGACCTCACATTCCTCACTGTGATGGAAGGCAAAAAACATACCTCGATCGGGGCGATCCAAGCTCCTGCAGTTGGAGCGGCCGCAGTCGATCCCTAACAAAGAGACCACCAGCTCCACGATGTTAAAGTCGCATGCAGACGGAGATACGATGAAAAAGTTGCCTCTCAGTCGAGGAAAGGGATAAATATGGTTTCCCCCAACCCCGCACCCCACCCCTACATGATACAAAAACTAAAAATATATAAATAAACAGACCAAAATGGCAAAAGAAGAAAAAGATGAGACAGGCTGTTGGCGCGGCTGTCATGCATGGCACACCCAGTGTATATTGTCACGTCCCAGATAGAACAATGAAATTCTTACTTGCAACAGCACACACTGAATGTGTAAACATAGTACACTGTGAATGAGAAATATAAGTTCAGTGTGTGTATATATATATATACACACACATACATATACACTTGCGTGTGTATACATATAAATATTACTACTATATATATGGCATTAATATCTTTTATTATACCAAAAGTCTCATCTTGACTACTTCCTGTCTACACTGTTAATTGATTTTAGAAAAAACGCTACCCGATATCACTATGATTTGCGGCCATCTTACTCACAGTCCTCTTCCGCTGAGGCAGCCCCAAATTTCTAGACATAATACGGAAGACGCAGGATCATTTCATTCCAAAAAGGAAGAAAGATTCTAAGGGGAGTAGGAGGCAACCGTGGCTGACAAGAGAAGTTAGGGATAGAATAAAACTAAAAGAAAAGATGTATAACACAGCAAAGAGTAGCCGGAAGCCAGGGGATTGGGAAACTTTCATAGGACAACAGAAGGAAACAAAACGGGCAATATGGCCTAAAAAGATGAAGTGCAAGGGGAAGCTGGCCAGGAATATAAAGAAGGACAGTAAAAGCTTCTTTAGATATGTTAAAGGAAAAAGAGTAGCAAAGTCAAATGTGGGTCCCTTGAAGGCAGACACGGGTGAAATTATTGTGGGGAACAAGGAAATGGCAGAAGTTGAATAGGTACTTCGGATTTGTCTTCATTAAGGAGGACACAAACAATCTCCCAGATGTACTGGAGGACAGAAGATCTAAGGGGATAGAGGAACAGAAAGAAATGTTCATTAGGCGAGAAATAGTATTGGGTAGGCTAATGGGACTGAAGGATGATAAATCCCCTGGGCTTGATGGTCAGCATCCCAGGGTCCTCAGGGAGGAGGCTCTATAAATAGTGGACGCATTGGTGATCATTTTCCAATGTTCAATAGATTCAGGATCAGTTCCTGTGGATTGGAGGATAGCTAATGTTATCGCACTTTTCAAGAAAGGAGCGACAGAGAAAACGGGGAATTACAGACCAGTTAGCCTGACTTCAGTGGTGGGAAAGATGCTCGAGTCAATTATTAAAGAGGTAATAATGGGGCATTTGGATAACAGTAAAAGGATTAGTACAAGTCAACATAGATTTATGAAAGGGAAATCATGCTTGACTAATCTTCTGGAATTTTTTGAGGATGTGACAAGTAAAATGGATGAAGGGGTGCCAGTGGACGTACTGTATCTAGACTTTCAGAAAGCCTTTGATAAGGTCTCGCATGGGAGACTGGTGACTAAAATTAGAGCACATGGTATTGGGGATAGGGTGTTGACACGGATAGGAAATTGGTTGGCAGACCGGAAGCAAAGAGTAGGAGTGAACGGGTCCTTTTCAGAATGGTAGGCGAGTGGAGTGCCGCAAGGCTCGGTGTTGGGGCCGCAACTGTTTACCATATATATTAATGATTTGGAAGAGGGAATTTAGAGCACCAATAGCAGGTTTGCGGATGACACAAAGCTGGGTGGCAGTGTGAACGGTGAAGAGGATGTTAAGAGGTTGCAGGGTGACCTAGATAGGTTGAGTGAGTGGGCAGATGCTTGGCAGATGTAGTATAATATAGATAAATGTGAGGTTATCCACTTTGGCGGCAAAAACAAGGGGGCAGATTATTATCTCAATGGGGTTAAGTTAGGTAAGGGGGAGGTGCAGCGAGATCTGGGCATCCTTGTACACCGGTCACTGAAAGTTGGCGTGCAGGTACAGCAGGCAGTGAAGAGAGCTAATGGAATGTTGGCCTTCATAACAAGAGGATTTCAGTATAGGAGTAAAGAGGTTCTTCTGTAGTTGTATAGGGCTCTGGTGAGACCACATCTGGAGTATTGTGTACAGTTTTGGTGTCCTAATTTGAGGAAGGACATCCTTGTGATTGAGGCAGTGCAGCGTAGGTTTACGAGATTGATCCCTGGGATGGCGGGACTGTCATGGACTTCAAAGGACTAGGCTTGTATTCACTGGATGAGGAGGGATCTTATAGAAACATAAAATTATAAAAGGACTCGACTTATAAAAGCTATATGCAGGAAAAATGTTCCCAATGTTGGGCGAGTCCAGAATCAGGGGCCACAGTCATAGAATAAAGGGGAGGTCATTTAAGACTGAGGTGAGAACAAAGCAGCACGCATGCGCGACATTCTTCAAGGTGTGAAATCACAGATAACAGAGTTGACTAACATAGTAAGATAAGAGAACCAGCATACCAGTTGACCTTTATAATAGAGGGTTTGGGAGCCTTACGTTATCCCTCATCGTAACTCCTCATAAAATAAAGATCAAACTTAAAACTGGTAAGTTCTCATTTAATCTTACTATTTTACTTCGGAGTCACGTGAGTGACTACGTGAATATTTCAAAGCTCTGTGATTTCATGCCATGGAACAAGTCCATGCTCACACACTGCCATAATGACAAATGGAGGAAGTATGTTAACGTATTTCAGACATGAAACTTTGCAGAAAAACAAGAGTGTATTTATTTAACAATAACAAATAATAATACCCCTACTTCGGGGAAATTATAATACAGAACTTAATTTTGTGTCTGCAAACGTCTCAGGCGCGGCCACGGGTTTATTATAGAACCGCTGAAAGGTTTTCTCATTAGCCCAACCCGCCGTTGCAAGGATGTGGTCCATTGGAACTTCCATCATCCTTGCCGCCGTTGTAGATGCAGCCCTGGTGGAGTAAGATTTAAAAATATCAGTGTCCACCCCCGCTGCACCCAATACCACCCTTAGCCATTTTGAAATGGTTTGTACGGTGACTCTGTGATGAGGACGTTTGTGACATATGCAGAGCCCTTTCCCTGCCCCTGAGACACTTGGTGACCTCCATGTAGTGTAAAAGGTGGGTCACTATGCATAGGTGGCTGTCTACGGGGTAGGCCAGGAAATCCAACTTGCGGCCAGATGTCCCAGGCCTGTTTTGTTTGAGTAACCCCTGAATAAAGAAAGTTACCTTATTGTTGGTTATAACCATGGCGTCCATACTTAGCTTGTGTAGGGACTGGACCCGTTGTGCCGTCACGAGTGCCATCAGCATTACCATTTTGTATGTCAATTTGGCTAGGGAAAGAGACGTTACTGGTGCCCACCCTCGGAGCATGGTTAGCACAATGCCAATATCCCAGGTCTGGGAATATCCAGGCCTGGGGGGGATGTGAGTTAAAAATTCCCCTCATTAGTTTAGACACCAAGGGGTGCAACCCCACTGCAGGTTGATCTAAACCTTGTCCGAGGTATGTGGATAGGGCACTCCTGGCATAGTTGATGGCACTGTAGCTTAAACCTTCATCAAAATGAAGGCTAGCCAGGAACTCCAGCACTTCCGTAATGGTGGCTGTGTCATATGTGGTGTTTGTCTTGGTACAAAACACCTCCCATTTCTTGACGTAAGTGAGGTATTGTTTCCTGGTGGACTCCCTGCATGATGCCGTGATGATATTCATTGTTCGGTCCGAGAGCCAAAATCCAGGAGTGGCCTTTTCAAACCCTGCAAACCAATAGGTTCATCCGATCATGGCACGGGTGACTCCCCCCTGTCGCAGGATGTACCAATAAACTCGGACGTTTGGGTATTGGAATGCATGGTTCTGAGACCATGTCCAGTACCACAGGGAACCATGGCTGAGTAGGCCGGTCGGGCACAACCAGAATACCCGATGCGGAGGCATGTTGAATTTGTTGAATTTTCTGCAAGACCCGACTGATGAGGCAGAAGGGGGGAAATGCATAGAAAAACAAATCCCCCCAGTATAGCGAGAAAGCGTCCATCGCTACTGCCCCAGGGTCTGGTTCCCATGCAACATATGTTGGTATTTGGTGATTAAGTCTGATGCAAAATATCTGGTGTTCCATACCGATCTACAATATGGGCAAATACTTTGCGGTCCAACATCCATTCAATATTGTCATTAAACCTGCGTGACCTGGTGTCCGCCACTGTATTTAGCTTACCCGGAAGCGTAAGTGGCTGATATCCAAATGTTCCTTTCTAAGCACCAGTGCCAGATTGTATTGACCAATTTATCACAAGATATCGACTTAATTCCACCCATATGATTGATATAAGCCACCACGGTGGTATTATCAATTTGTAAGCGTACATGCAGATGGTGCATGTCGGAACAGTAAGCCCTGATTGAATGAAATGCCCCCAGCATTTCTAGATGATTAATTCCCAGTGCCGGGAGTAAAGTTAATTAATGTGCATTCCATCTACCACCGCAACTGGAGGTGGTATTAGTTGCTCCCCAGCCTTGAGCGCTGGCATCAGTTTGTAGTATTACCGTGAGGTTTGTGATTGTAATGGGATTAGAGCAATGTCGAGCATTGTCTATCCATCATTGTAATTCCAATTTTGCTTTTGCTGGTAATTGCATTGGCCTGTCAAAATGGCCAGCATAGTGTTTGAGTGCCGCAATTTTTGCTCTTTGTAGGTTTTGGTAATGCAAGGGCCCAAATTGTGTGGCTGGGAAGGCAGCCACAAGCTTCCCAATTACCCAGGCCACTTGCCGAATAGATGGTTTACTGATGCCAGCAAGGCTGTTACATGCTTCTATCAAGTCTGATGCTTTGTTTGGTGGCAAAGTGACAGACATATGAACAGTCAATCGTGAATCCCAAATAGTCCATAGTGGTAGAAGGCATTCATTTGGATTTGTCTGGATGGATGATGAAACCCAGTTTTGAAATAAGTGCTCAGTGGCTGAGACAGCCAATTTGGCCAACTCCAAGTTTTTCCCCGCAATTAAAATATCATCAAGGTATGCCATAACAATATGTTTTTGTTTTCTGAGACACGATAAAGCTGGTTTCAATAATTTGGTAAACCATCTGGGTGCTGATGTTAATCCATTAAGCAGCGTTTTATACTGCCAGAGCTGCTCCATCCAGGCAAATTTCAAATCTCTGCGACGATCTTTGTCTATTCCTACTGAATAGTATGCATCTTTTAGATCGATGCAAGCCATGAAGTATCTCTTGGAAACTAGTTGTTTGGCAGTAACAAAGGTTTCCATTTTGAAGTGGGCATACTGCATAAAAGTATTCAGTTGTGTCAAATCAATAATGATGCGGCATCCGCCTTCTTTTTTACTTTTAGTGAAGAAGTTCGATACAAATTCATGAGGCTCACTTTTGGTTTTCTCACTTACCCCTTTCGTATGTAGTCCTAAGAGTTCAGCATGACCTTCTGTCTTTTCTTCCTATGAAAGTACAAACTTTCGACTAGGTGCATGCTGAACAGGAAGGGGAAGTTTGTGAACAAATTCTATTTTGTATCCTTGAATACTTTAAAGTATGAAAGGATCAGAAGTTATAGATCTCCATGCATCCCGAAACCAGTGCAACCGTCCTCCAATCCGTGAAGAATTTAAACATGCAATGTTCCTGAGGCAACCAGACCCACCTATCTCCATGGTTACCGGCGGTGCTGCGTTGGTTTCCTCTGTCCTTGTTTCCTGGGAGGTGGAGGCGCTGTGGTGTGGGGGTGGCACATCTTCCAGGAAGGCCGTGCTGGACCATGGTCTAAAAAAGATCGTTGAGCAGGTTGGATGGCCTTCGAGCTTTCACCAGCAGGTGTTCCATCGCTGTGGTAACGTGGTCTGCTGGTGGATGCATAGGGGTGCTGTCGCCGCAGGTATGAGGACTTGGTGGCAGCCGGCATTTTTATCATGCCTATTGCCTTTGCCTCTTCATCGAGGTCTTTTACCTGCTTTGGCAGGTTGTCCCCAAATAGTAGTGTAGGCGGTTGTGCACTGCTAGGTCTGCACAACCCCGCGAACTTGGGGTTCAGTGCAGGCCGGATTACACTCTTTCTGTAACAGTTAATCTCAAACTGAGTGTTACAGAGTAGTGCCAGAGCATCCTGTAGCTCTTCCGGCATTTCCACTCCATCCACTGAGCTGGCAACAGCCGTAATTCCAGCAGCCAGTAGTTTTAGGATTTTCTGGAGTTTTACTTCCTGACTCCTGATGCCAGGGCTCATGTTACCCCAAATGGGGTTGTTGACTGGAGGCATGTTGAGGGAGACACAATTATCAGGAGCTAGGTATTTGGCTGCAGTGTCATTAATGGCCTGTTACTGAAGTTGATTCGTTGCCATGTAGTTAATACTGGCTGCCAACTTCGGTTGCAACGGCAGCCCTTTTTGGGTAGATATCGTAAATTGAGATACCATGCCCAGTAGCTCCTCTTCTGGCACCCCCAGCATTGGAGTTTCTTCAGCCACATTCCCCTCTTCAGAGTCAGCCTAGTCCTGACTCCTAATTCTCCCCTGCGAGGAGGGTGAGACATTTGGCAGCCCTGTAAAGGGTGTTGCCGTGGGTCTGCGAGGAGACCCACTGTGACCATACCCCTGCTGCAGCAGGTCACGTTGTACTTACCTGCGGGCCGTTTTTAAACTTGCGCTGGATGAACGGTACTCCTCTTGCCTGTCGCTTCGCAATGCGTTCGACGATATGTCGAGCATGCGTGCTGGCGGGGTCTTCACATAGACACTCACGTGACTCTGAAGTAAAATAGCCTGAAGGCAGTAGGGAAGAAGGGCCTCGACCCGAAACATCACCAATTTTTTCTCTCCAGAGATGCTACCTGTCCCGCTGCGTTATTCAAGCTTTTTGTGTCTAAGCTGTTACTAAGCCTGAACGTTATAGTTTTCAGGCTCCTGTACCTTCTTCCCGATGTCAGGGGTGAAATGAGTGCATGGCCAAGGTGGTGTGGGTCTCTGATGATGCCAGCTCCTGTTAACCCCTTCCATGGTGGTTAGGTCAGAACCCATGATGGACTGGGTTCACCACTTTTTAACAGTTATTTCTTTACAGTGAGGAGAAATACTCATTGAGGACCTTGCCCATCTCCTGCAGCTCCAGACAGATTAGCCACCTTGATTCCTGAGGGCTGCCGCTCTCTCTCTCTGGTTATCCCTTTTCCCTTCATGTGCTAATAAAATCTTTTGAGAATATCTTTAATGCTATCTGTCAGAACTATCTCCTGGGGTAGGAGATTGCGTGTGCTCTGCCCTGTTTCGACGAATGCCATCAACCTGGCGTGCACAATCAAATAAGATCAAATAGTACAAGTGGTCCTACACGTTTAGGCCGTGCACGCCATACGCAACAAGAAGAAGTAGAGCTATCCCCGTCCCCTTTTTGCACTTCTGATTTTATTTTTTAGCTTACTGCTTAGTTCCTGAAACTCCTTCAGAGATACACTTGATCCCAGCAGCCTATACCTGTCACATGCCTCCTCCTCACTCTTGACCAAAGTATCAATGTCCCTCGCCATCCAGGCTTCCTTATGCCTGCCTTGCCCTTCACTCTAACAGGGACATGCATGTCCTGAATTCTTATCTTGTCTGCACAGTTTTAAAAACATCCCACTTAATAATTTAGCATTATTATTCATGGGCCTGCTCTTTCCCTATCTTTAACTTTCTGAAACCTAATACTATTCTGAAACCTAATCCCAAAAGGCTCATCCATGAAAACTTCAAATTTCCCAAGGCTAAATCAGGCGTTGCCCTCTCCTGTGTTGGACCCTCAACAATTTGGCGGAGGAAACTTTCCTGAACATATTTGACAAATTCCACCCTGTTCACACTATGACATTCACAATCAAACTTGTGAAAATTAACATCCTCCACTACTACAACCTTATTAGCCCTGCAGTTGCCTCAATCTCCCGGCACAATTGCTCTTCCAATTCCCGTGGACTATTTGGGGATCTGTAGTACACCCCCAGCAAGGTGATCATCCCTTTCTTGCTCCTCAGTATATCCATATAGCCTCACTAGATCAACCGTCCATAATGTCACCACTGACTGCTGCCGTGACATCCTCTTTAACCAAAATCGCACCCCCCTCCTCTTTCACCCTCACCCCTGTCTCTCTTGCAGCTCCTGTACCCCGGAATATTGAGCTGCCAATCTTGCCCCTCCCTTAACCAGGTTTCAGTCATGGCTACAATATCCTTGTCGCTCGTACCTATCTGTGCCTTAAGCTCATCTGCTTTACCCGTCAAGCCCCTTGCATTAAAATACGTGCAGTTTAAACTAACATTCCTTCCACCCTCCCTGCCTTTCACCTGCCTATTCGGTCCTCGATACTTTCTCTCATCATCCTCCACAACAACTCTCACCTGCCTTAATCCTGTACAGGATCCCCCCCCCTCCCCCCGCCAATCTAGTTTCAACCCATCCGTGTAGTGCTAGTGAACCTGCCTGCCAGGATGTTGGCCCCCTCCAGTTAAGGAGCAACCCATTTCTCTTATCAAGGTCACCCCTGCCCCAGAGAGATTCCAATGATCCAGAAATCTAAATCCCTGCCTCCTATGCCAAATCCTCAGCCACACATTCATCTCCCCTATCTTTCTGCTCCTACCCTCTCTAACACGTGACGCTGAAGAAATCCAGAGATAACTATCCTGGAGGTCCTGCTTTTCAGCCTTTAACCTAATTCCCTTAACTCATGTTGCAGAACCTCCTTCCTCTTCCAACCTATATTGTTTGTGCTAACATGCGCAACAACTTCCGGCTACCATCCTGGACTATCGCCTGCTGCCGCAGAATCTCCTGTCTGCACCACTAGCTATAGAGTCGCCCACCATTGTGGCTCTGCCAGACGTCACCCTTCGCTGCTGAGCCTCAGCGTTAGGGTCGGTGTCTGCCACTGCTGCTCAGCCTTGAAGTGTTGTCTGCCCCGACAGCACCCATGTGGGGTTCCTGTTTTGAATAAGTACGGCCACAGGGGTCACCTCCACTCCACGTCAAATTCCCTTCCTCGTGGTCACCCAGCTTCTTTCTTCTTGGTGACACGGTGGCACAGCGGTGGAGCTATTGCCTTACAGTGCCAGAGACCAGGGTTCGATCTTGACTATGGGTGCTTGCCTGTACACAGTTTGTATGTTTTCCCCATGACCTGCATGGATTTTCACAACGATCTTTGGTTTCCTCCCACACTCCAAAGACGTACAGTTTTGAAGGTTAATTGGCTTAGTATAAACATAAAATTGTCCCTCCTGTGTGTAGGGTAGTATTAATGTGTGCTGGGATCACTGGTTGGTGTGGACCTGGGGCCAAAGGGTCTGTTTCTGCACTGTATCTCTAAACTAAACTAAACTATACTAAACCTTTGGTGTGACAAACCTGCTCTAAGGTCCTGTCCAGGAAGCTCTTGTTTTCCTGAATGGTCCTGAGGTCATCCAGCTGCTGCTCCAGTTCCCTAACATGGTCCTTCACAAGCTGCACATGGACACAATTTCTACAGGTGTAATGGTCGAAGGCATCAGCAGTTCGCTGACGTCCCACATCCTGCAAGAGACACACTGCAACAACTTGCCTGCCATTACCACTGCCGCCAAATGTATAATTCAACAACAAGACCAAATGTGATGTGAAATGTGAAATATTTCTGTTATTTCCGGTTAATTACTTTGCAAACATTTCTAAACATCTGTTATCGCTTCTTCATGCTGGGGTATTATGTGTACATTGATGATCAAAAAAGTGAATTTAATCCATTTTAAAATAAGGCTGTAACGTAACAAAATGTGGAAAAAGTGAAGGGGTCTGAATAATTTCTGAATGCACTGTATTCTGGCTGGAGATCTGTGACCAGTGGAGTTCCACAGGGATCTGTGCTGGGACCTCTGCTGTTTGTGATATATTTATAAATGACTTGGATGTAAATGTAGATGTTTGGTGAGTAAGTTTACTGGCGGCTTCAAAACTGGATGTCAGACAGGAGGAGTTGCAGGCAGTCAGAGAGGCTGTCAGAATACACGGTGGAATATAGAACAGCTCCAGAAATGGGGAGAGAAATGGTAGAAGGAATTCAATCTGATAGTTTGAGGTGTTGTACTTTGGGAAGTCATATCGTTTGAATGCCAGGAATTCTAAGATGATTAGGCTTAACAAATTCTTTCTCATCCCACTGTCATTTCTGAGGAGAGACAGTAAATGGGGATTTAGGGGAGGGCACCAGTAAATGGGGAATTAGGGAAGGGCACCAGTAAATGGGGAATTAGGGGAGGGCACCAGTAAATGGGGAATTAGGGGAGGGCACCAGTAAATGGGGAATTAGGGGAGGGCACCAGTAAATGGGGAATTAGGGGAGGGCACCAGCAAATGGGGAATTAGGGGAGGGCACCAGTAAATGGGGAATTAGGGGGGGATTTGAGTTAAAAATTCCCCTCATTAGTTTAGACACCAAGGGGTGGGACCCCACTGCAGGTTAATCTAAACCTTGTCCGAGGTATGAGGATAGGGCACTCCTGGCACAGTTGATGGCACTGTAGCTTAAACCTTTAACAAAATGAAGGTTTTCCAGGAACTCCAGCACTTCCGTAATGATGGCTGTGTCATATGTGATGTTTGTCTTGGTACAAAACACCTCCCATTTCTTGACGTACGTGACATTTATTGTCTCCTGGTGGACTCCCTGCATGATGCTGTGATGATATTCATTGTTCGGTCAAAAAGTCCAAAATCCAGGAGTGGCCTTTTCAAACCCTGCAAACAAATAGGTTCATCCGGTCATGGCACGAGTGACTCTCCCCTGTCACAGGATGTACCAATAAACTCAGACGTTTGGGTATTGGAAAGCATGGTTCTGAGGTCATGTCCAGTACCATGGCCGAGTAGGCCGGTCGGGCACAACCAGAATACCCGATGCGGAGTCTTGTTGAATTTTCTGCAAGACCCGACTGATGAGGCAGAAGGGGGGAAATGCATAGGAAAAACAAGTTCCCCCAGTATAGCGAGAAAGCGTCCATCGCTACTGCCCCAGGGTCTGGTTTCCATGCAACATATGTTGGTATTTGGTGATTAAGTCTGATGCAAAAAGGTCGATATCTGGTGTTCCATACCGATCTACAATATGGGCAAATACTTTGCGGTCCAACTGAGGAAATATTATAAAATAAAATTGCTCACATTATAATATCTGTGTGAGAAACTTATGTTGAGTTGCAGGATAAGGACTGGGAGCAGAGGTTTTCAAAATGCATAGGCCATAACGGAATAAAGAAAACACACACATAGGAGGACAGATGGCTTGTTATAACATGGAGATGTTGATGTAAATGGGAATAGCTTTGCTTGCTTTTGGGCGGCTATAACTGTCAGAAGTTGTATTTGGTTTAGGATAGTGTTCAGAGTAATGGGGTCTCTTCCAGGACATGGGCACCATTTATTCGTCATTTGTAACACATCTCTGAGCTTGTCTGTGTCATGAAGGGGATTTATGGTTGTCTATGTTGGGTCGTGGGCACCAAGGCTAGATAATAGAGTCTGTGATTTGGTTTGTGCAGTTTCAAAGTATTTTTGTTGGGATAAGAGATAAGGCATAGGTGATGGTTGTGTGACCTTTGTATAAGGGAGATTTCTTAGGTTTATAGAAGATGGAGAAAGTAATTGTGTTTTGATCTAAGCTAAACGATTAGGGTCTGCATATAGTAATCTTCAAATTGCTGTGTGGAATGCTAACAGTAAGAAGTTGTAAAGAGGCCTACATTCCTTTCCTCCAGAGATGACTAAGGGGGAGGCTAATTCAGAATGAAACTTGACCTGAGCTTGGTAAAAGGCCACTATAATGTATCAAATGCGACAAGTATATGGTCTTTGTGTGCTTAGAGTTGGGAATGGTGTGATTAGAAATTACTTGAGTTCTTACCACTTTGTAAGAATGGGGCAACACTCATATTTAATCTTTGTAATCCATAAGTAACTGTATTTTAAGTATGTAATTGAAAGGAAATTATTTGTGTTTAATTAGGGTTGTAAGTATGGTTAAATATGAAGTTTGACAAATAACTTTCTTTTCCAAAAGTGAAAATATATGTTTTGTGTGTATGTACTGTGTGATTGCTGTATGATGTCTATATTCTGAGAGGTGTTCTGAGAATTAGTTTTATATCTGTGGGTTTACTTAATTGAAATAAAATGATTTTGAGCAAAGAGGTTGTAAAAAACCACAGAGGGGAAAAAGTTGAAAAGGGGTTGGAAAAGGGAAAACCATGTGACTATACATGTTGTCAATCAATTGAAAGGATTTAGTTGATTGGTTAATGCAAATGAGTTAAATGTATGGTAAACCATAATGATTGGTTAATAGTTTGCCACTCCTTTTGTATTATAATTGTCTATTACCTATATAATGTGTTACGTTTATACCAAAGTCAGTAGTTCTTTCAACCTGCTCCAGAGTTTTTAAACTCTGTGTTGGAAGGTTTAAATAATTATCCAGCGCTGTCAGAATAAAGAATTGATTTTAGCACCAATGGTTTGAATCAAGATTTCTTGAATTGGACTGACAAAAAGAACTCAGTTTAACACAACATCCATTCGGTGTTGTCATTAAACTTGCGTGACCTGGTGTCCGTCACTGTATTTAGCTTACCCGGAAGGTAAGTGGCTGATATATTAGAAAGGCTGGGGGTAGGGACTCGGGTAGTGGGGGCTAGGGGACAGATTTTTTGCAGGAATACATAGAGGTATCGACCAGAGAAGGGGCAGTGCTGGACCTTCTGTTAGGAAATGAGACAGGTCAGGTGACGGAGGTATGCGTTGGTGAGCACTTCGGGACCGGTGATCACAATACCATTAGTTTCAATATAATTATGGAGAGAGTCAGAACTGGACCTAGAGTTGAGATTTTTGATTGGAGAAAGGCTAACTTTGAGGGAATGCGTAATGATTTAAAAGGAGTGAATTGGGACATTTTGTTTTATGGGAAGAATGTAGAAGAGAAATGGAGGACATTCAAAGGGGAAATTGTAAGAGTACAGAATCTTTATGTCCCTGTTCGGTTGAAAGGAAATGGTACAAATTGTAAACAACCATGGTTTTCAAGGGAAATTACACACATGGTTCGAAAAAAGAAAGATATCTACAATAATTATAGGAGGCATGGAGTAAATGAGGTGCTAGATGAGTATAAAGAATGTAAAAATAAATAAATAAGAAAGCTAAAAGAAGATATGAGGTTGCTTTGGCAAGAAAGGTGAAAGTAAACCCAAAGGGTTTCTACAGCTATATTAATAACAAAAGGATAACGAAGGATAAAATTGGACCACTAGAGAGCCAGAATGGACAGCTATCTGCAGAGCCAAAAGAGATGGGGGAGATATTGAACAATTTATTTTCTTCAGTATTCACCAAGGAGAAGGATATTGAACTCTGTGAGGCAAGGGAAAAAAATAGAGTAGCCATGGAAACTATGTGATTCAAAGAGGAGGAAGTACTGACACTTTTGAAAAATATAAAAGTGGATAAGTCTCCAGGTCCTGACAGGATATTGCCTAGGACATTGAGGGAAGTTATTGTAGAAGTAGCTGGGGCTATGACAGAAATATTTTAAATGTCGTTAGAAACTGGAATAGTGCCGAAGGATTGGCGTACTGTGTATTGGCAAAAGAATAGATCAGGGAAGGTAGTGCATCCGTGGATAACAAGGGTAATCAGGGATAGTATCAAAGCAAAGGATGATGCGTACAAAGTAGCCAGAAAAAGCAGCATACCAGAGGACTGGGAGAAATTCAGAGACCGGCAGAGAAGGACAAAGGGCTTGATTAGGAAAGGAAAAATAGATTATGAAAGAAAACTGGCAGGGAACATAAAAACTGACTGCAAAAGTTTTTATAGATATGTGAAGAGAAAGAGATTAGTTAAAACAAATGTAGGTCCCTTGCAGTCAGAAACAGGTGAGTTGATCAAGGGGAACAAGGATATGGCAGACCAATTAAATAACTACTTTGGTTCCGTCTTCACTAAGGAAGACATAAATAATCTGCTGGAAATAGCAGGGGACCGCAGGTCAAAGGAGTACTTGAGTGAAATCCAGGTTAGTTGGGAAGTGGTGTTGGGTAAATTGAATGGATTAAAGGCCGATAAATCCCCAGGGCCAGATAGGCTGCATCCCAGAGTACTTAAGGAAGTAGCTCCGGAAATAGTGGATGCATTAGTGATAATCTTTCAAAACTCTTTAGATTCTGGAGTAGTTCCTGAGGATTGGCGCGTAGCAAACGTAACCACTCTTTTTAAGAAGGGGGGGAGAGAGAAAACGGGGAATTACAGACCAGTTAGTCTAACGTCGGTAGTGGGGAAACTGCTAAAGTCAGTTATTAAAGATAGGCTATGGATAGCAGCACATTTGGAAAGTGGTGAAATCATTGGACAAAGTCAGCATGGATTTACGAAAGGTAAATCATGTCTGACGAATCTTGTGGAATTTTTCGAGGATGTAACTAGTAGCGTGGATTGGGGAGAACCAGTGGATGTGGTGTATCTGGACTTCCAGAAGGCTTTCGACTAGGACCCACATAAGCAATTAGTATATAAACCTAAAGCATATGGCATTGGGGGTTCAGTATTGATGTGGATAGAGAACTGGCTGGCAAACAGGAAGCAAAGAGTAGGAGTAAACGGGTCGTTTTCACAATGGCAGGCAGTGACTAGTGGGGTACCGCAAGGCTCAGTGCTGGGACCCCAGCTATTTACAATATACATAAATGATCTGGATGAGGGAATTGAAGGCAATATCTCCAAGTTTGCGGATGACACTAAGCTGGGGGGCAGTGTTAGCTGTGAGGAGGATGCTAGGAGAATGCAAGGTGACTTGGATAGGCTGGGTGAGTGGGCAAATGTTTGGCAAATGCAGTATAATGTGGATAAATGTGAGGTTTTTTGGTGGCAAAAATAGGAAAACCGACTACTATCTAAATGGTGGCCGATTAGGAAAAGGGGAGATGCAGCGCGACCTGGGTGTCATGGTACACCAGTCATTGAAAGTAGGCATGCAGGTACAGTAGGCAGTGAAGAAAGCGAATGGTATGTTAGCTTTCATAGCAAAAGGATTTGCGTATAGGAGCAGGGAGGTTCTACTTCAGTTGTATAGGGTCTTGGTGAGGCCACACCTGGAGTATTGCATACAGTTCTGGTCTCCAAATCTGAGGAAGGACATTATTGCCATAGAGGGAGTGCAGCGAAGGTTCACCAGACTGATTCCTGGGATGTCAGGACTGTCTTATGAACAAAGACTGCATAGACTCGGTTTATACTCTCTAGAATTTAGGAGATTGAGAGGGGATCTTATAGAAACTTACAAGATTCTTAAGGGGTTGGACAGGCTAGATGCAGGAAGATTGTTCCCGATGTTGGGGAGGTCCAGGACAAGGGGTCACAGCTTAAGGATAAGGGGGAAATCCTTTAGGACCGAGATGAGAAGGAATTTTTTCACACAGAGAGTGGTGGGTCTCTGGAACTCTCTGCCACAGAGGGTAGTTGAGGCCAGTTCATTGGCTATATTTAAGAGGGAGTTAGATGTGGCCCTTGTGGCTAAGGGGATCAGAGGGTATGGAGAGAAGGCAGGTACGGGATACTGAGTTGGATGATCAGCCATGATCACATTGAATGGCGGTGCAGGCTCGAAGGGCCGAATGGCCTACTCCTGCACCTAATTTCTATGTCTATGTTTCTATGTTGTTCCATTGTTTAAAAAGGGTTCAAAGAATAAACCTAGCAATTATAGACCTGTTAGTTTGACGTCAGTGGTGGGCAACTTAATAGAAAGGATACTTAGAGATAATATATATATAAGCATCTGGATAAACAGGGTCTGATCAAGAACAGTCAACATGGATTTGTGCCTGGAAGGTCATGTTTGACAAACCTTCTTGGGTTTTTTGGAGAGGTTACTAGGGAAATTGATGAGGGTAAAGCAGTGGATGTTGTCTATATGGATTTCTGTAAGGCCTTTGACAAGGTTTCCCATGGAAGGTTGGTTAAGAAGGTTCAATCTTTGGGTGTTAATGGCTGAGTAGCAAGATGGATTCAACAGTGGCTGAATGGGAGATGCCAGAGAGTAATGGTGGATGGCTGTTTGTCAGGGTTGAAGCCGGTGACCAGTGGGGTGCCTCTGGGATCTGTGTTGGGTCCACTGTTGTTTGTCATGTACATCAATGATGTAGATGATGGGGTGGATAATTGGATAAGTAAGTATGCAGATGATACTAAGATAGGTGGTGCTGTGGATAATGAAGTAGATTTTCAAAGTCTACAGAGAGATTTGGGCCATTTGGAAGAGTGGGCTGAATGATGGCAGATGGAGTTTAATGCTGATAAGTGTGAGGTGCTACATCTTGGTAGGACAAATCAAAATAGGATGTACATGGTAAATGGTAGGGAATTGAGGAATGCTGTGGAACAGAGGGATCTAGGAATAACTGCATAGTTCCCTGAAGGTGGAATCGCATGTAGATAAGATGGTAAAGAAAGCTTTTGGTGTGCTGGCCTTTATAAATCAGAGCATTGAATATAGGAGTAGGGAAGTAATGTTAAAATTGTACAAGGCATTGGTGAGACTAATTATGGAGTATGGTGTACAATTTTACTTCGGAGTCACGTGAGTGACTACGTGAAGACCCCGCCAGCACGCATGCGCGACATATCGTCGTTCGCATGCGGAAGCGACAGTCGGGAGGAGCTGGGCTCCTCCAGCGATGGAACGGTAAGACTCACCAGAGTGGTGAGCGCGGCGAGAGTAACGGCAAGAGCTGCTGCTATAGAGCGCAGCCAGCAGCGTGCCGTTTTTTCTCCGAGCTGCAGGTGCTACCTGCAGCTCCCGAATTCAGCCCGGGAGGACTGCTGGTTCGCCACGGACAGGCGGTAAAACCACCCGTTCGTTTCTCGAGCTGCAGGTGCTACCTGCAGCTCCCGAATTCAGCCCGGGAGGACTGCTAGTTCGCCATGGACAGGCGATAAATCCACCCGATTTTTTCCCCGAGCTGCAGGTGCTACCTGCAGCTCCCGAATTCCGCCCGGGAGGGCGGTTGGTTCGCCACGGACAGGCGGTAAATCCACCGGGACTGGTTCGCCACGGACAGGCGGTAAATCCACCCGGAAGCCGATCGGGACTGTCGACTCAGCTGGGTCCAGTCCCGAGGACACCCCGTTTGCTGCAGCAACGGAGGTCGTCTTACCCGCATGGAGCGGATGGTGGAGCAATTGCTCCAGCGTGACCTGCTTTAGCAGGGGCAGGGTCACGGTGGGCCTCTTCGCAGGCCCACGGCAGGATCCTATTATGGACTGCCTAAATGTCTCACCCTCTTCGCTGGGGAGCATTGGGGGTCAGAACTGGGCTGACCCGAAGAGGGGGAGTTGGCTGAACAAACCAACAGTGTCAGGGGTGCAGTGAAGAGTTCTGGATATGGTAAGTAACATGCAGTTCCTTCTAAAAAGGTTACCTATCCACCCTAAGCTGGCAGCTAGTTTAATTATATGACTACAAACCAGCTTCAGGAGCAGCCATCTATGCTATAGCTGATAAGTACTTTGCTCCTGATAATTGTACTCGCTATTGTTTCCGCGGTAAATACCCTATTTGGGGGATCATGAGCCCTACGATTAGAGGGCAAGGAGTCAAACTTCAGAGGATCCTGAAGCTTTTGACCGCCGGTATTTCGGCAGTGCCAGTACTGCGGTGGGTATAGAGCTACCGGTAGGAAAAGGATGCTCTGGCCTTACTGTGAACACAGTTTGAAAATAACTACAGGAAGAGCAATTCACCCCAAATTGCGGGGTTATGCAAACCAGGTACGCTCAACCACCATATCTGCTGTGCGGAGCTCCCCAAACAGGTGAAAGACCTGGACAAAGAGGCCATAGAGCTGATAAAGTACCCAGTACCTCCAAGCGCACTGCCAACAGCTACAGCACCCCTACACACCCAAAGCTCGAAGGCCGGCCCACCTGCACAACAGCCTTTTTAGGCCATGGCCCAGCCCGGCCTTCTTGGAAAATGCGCCACCCCTACAACGCATTAACTCAAACAGGAGAAATAACGGTGGTATTGGACCACTATGCCGGCAATACCTTGGAGGTAGGTGGGTCTGCCTTCCCCAGGAACATCCTATGTCTAAAATTCATCTTATGGGGGAGACCGGTTGCACTTTTACCTCTGATCCTTACATATTTGGAAGTATTCAGGGCTATAAAATTAATTCATTTACGAACTCCCTGCCCCGGTCCAGCATTCGCCTAGCCGAAAGTTATACTTTCACAAAGAAAGAACGGCGGGCCATGCTGAACTATTAAGAGGGGTTATTGAGAGAATCACAGGAGTTCGTATCTAATATATTTACCAAAAATAAAAGATGGCGGATGCCGCATAATCATAGACCTGACCGAACTGAATACTTCTGTTCAGTATGTTCATTTCAAAATGGACACAGTAGCCAGCTTATAGCTATGGGTACTACATGGCATGCATTAACCTCAAGATGCATACTATTCAGTACTAATACATAAGGATCATAGGGAATACCTTAAATTTATCTGGATGGGACAATTATGGCAATATATAGCCTTACCCAATGGGTTATCATCAGCACCCAGGCTGTTCAACAAATTATTGGAACCAGCTTTGGCCTATTTAAGGTAACAAAATCATACTGTTATGGCCTATCTTGATGATATCCTCATTGTCGGGGATAATTGGAAACGGCTACATTGGCAGTTTCTAGCCATAAAACATCTCTTTCAAAAGCTGGGGTTCATCATACATCCAGATAAATCAAAGTTGGAACCCTCTACTACCATGGATTACTTGGGGTTCACCATTGACTCGGTGCAAATGTCTACCACCTTACCACCGAACAAGGTGGTGGACTTGGTAGAAGCTTGCAGAAGCCTTACTGGCATCAGGGATCCATCCATACGGTAGGTGGCCATGGAATTGGGAAGATAGTGGCTGCTTTCCCGCAGTGCAATTCGGACCACTACATTATCAAAACCTACAAAGAGCTAAAATTATAGCTCTCAAAAGTCATACCATTTCAACAGGCCTATGAAGTTATTAGAAAATGCTAGAGTTGAATTAAATTGGTGGATGGGAAATGCTCAATTCTGTTCCAAATCCATCACTATCATAAATCCCTCGGTTACATTACAGACTGATGCCAGTGTTAAAGGTGGGGAGCAGCTAATACCACCACTGTTGTGGTGGCAGATGGAATACACAAGATTTAACCCTGTTGGGAGCACTAGGGATTAATTATCTAGAAATACTGGAAGCATTCGTGGAACCCGGGGGCCTACTGCTTAGATATGCACCAGTTGCATGTATGGTTACAAATTATAATACCACAGTGGTGGCCTATATTAATCTTTTGTGTGGAATAAAATCAATATCATGTGATGAATTGCCTTTTTTACAACTAGCACTGGTGTCTGGATAGAGAGATTTGGATCTCAGCCACTTACCTTTCAGGTAAACTAAATACGGTGGCGAACACCAGGTCACGCAATTCAACGACAACAATGAATGGATGTTGGATCGGGACCGGGGCCAGCAGCGATGGATGTTTCTCGCTGCATTGGGGGGATTGTTTGCTAAGCATTTCCCCCCTTCTGCCTCATCAGTCGGGTCTTACAAAAATTTAATAGACTCCGTAACTGGTATTTCGGGTGCCCGATTGGCCTACCCAACCATGGTCCCCAGCAGTACAAAGATGGCCGCAGAACACTGCTTTCGGATCCTCAAACGGCCGGGCCTGTTGGCACACCCTGTGACGGGTAAGTTATCCGTGCCATGATCGCATTAACCTATTGATGCTGTTTCTGAACAAGCCATTTCTGGACTTCGGATACTCCGACAGGACGATCAATGTCATCACTCGTCGTGAGGGAGTCCACCAGGGACAGCACTGACATATGTCAGCAGATGGGAGTGTTTCTTCTTCAGAACAAACACTTCATATGACTCGGCCACCATCACTGGATTGCAGGAGTTCTGGCCACCCTTCTTTCCATGAAGGTTTGAGCTATAGTGCCATTAAATTTGCAGGAGTGCCCTACCTACCAACCTGGACCGAGGGGGTGATCACCTGCGTATAGGATCACACCCTCTGGTATCAATCTGATGAGGGGTATTAATATTTTCCCCTAGACCAGATCCACTCATACATGGGACCTAGGCATAAAATTTACTATGCTTCGAGGATGGACACCAATATTGGGGCACTCTCTGGATAACTACATATTATATGGTTATGTTTATGGCACTTGTAACAGCACAACGGGTCCAGTCTTATAGCTAAGGCTGCATCCACGTCAGCGGCTAGGATGATGGGAGTTCCTATGGACCACATCCTTTGCTACAGCGGGTTGGAGAGTGAACGGATTTTCAGCACTTCTTTTATAACCCGTGGCCGCTCCTGAGACGTTGCAGGGGAATATGTTGGGTTTCTGTTACATGATTTACCCAATGTGGGGCATATCATTTTAGGTATGACTAAATACCTTCTTTGTTTTTCAGCCAGTGTCTTGTCTGAATTACGTTCATCCTCTTATCCCAACTTTAGCGGTGTGTGAGCATGGAGCTTCCAGGGCATGAAATCACAGAGCTTTGAAATCTTCACGTAGTCACTCACGTGACTCCGAAGTAAAATAGTAAGATTAAACGAGAACTTACCAGTTTGAAGTTTGATCTTTATTTTATGAGGAGTTACGATGAGGGATTACGTGCCCTCCGCTCCCAACCCTCTATTATAAAGATCACCTGGTATGGAAGTTCTCTTGTTTATCTTACTATATTAGTCATTGTGACTGTATTTCTGTGATTTCACACCACTGCTTTGAAGAAATGTCACGCATGCGTGCTGGCGGGGTCTTCACGTAATCCCTCATCGTAACTCCTCATAAAATAAAGATCAAACTTCAAACTGGTAAGTTCTCGTTTAATCTTACTATTCTGGTCGACTAATTATAGGAAGGATGTCAACAAAATAGAGAGTAACAGAGGAGATTTACTGGAATGTTGCCTGGGTTCCAGCAACTAAGTTACAGAGAAAGGTTGAACAAGTTAAGTCTTTATTCTTTGGAGCGCAGAAGGTTAAGTGGGGACTTGATTGAAGTCTTTAAAATGATGAAAGGGATAGACAGAGTTGACGTGGATAAGCTTTTCCCATTGAGGGTAGGGAAGATTCAAACAAGAGGGCATGACATGAGAATTAAGGGACAGAAGTTTAGGGGTAACATGAGGGGGAACTTCTTCACTCAGAGAGTAGTGGCTGTGTAGAATAATCTTCCGGCAGAAGTGGTGCAGGCAGGATCGATTTTAAAATTTAAAAGTAAATTGGATAGGTATATGGAAGGGAAGGGAATGGAGGGGTATGGTCTGAGTGCAGGTAGATGGGACTAGGGGAAAATAAATGGTCGGCACGGACTGGAAGGGCCGAGAAGGCCTGTTTCCGTGCTGTAATTGTTATATGGTTATATGGTTATATGATATCCAAATGTTCCTTTCTAAGCACCAGTGCAAGATTGTATTGACCAATTCGTCACAAGATATCGACTTAATTCCACCCATATGATTGATATAAGTCACCACGGTGGTATTATCAATTTGTAAGCGTACATGCAGATGGTGCATGTCCAAACAGTAAGCCCGGATTCCATGAAATGCTCCCAGCATTTCTAGATGATTAATTCCCAGTGCCGGGAGTAAAGTTAATTAATGTGCATTCCATCTACCACCGCAACTGGAGGTGGTATTAGTTGCTCCCCAGCCTTGAGCGCTGGAGTCAGTTTGTAGTATTACCATGGGGTTTGTGATTGTAATGGGATTAGAGCAATGTCGAGCATTGTCTATCCATCATTGTAATTCCAATTTTGCTTTTGCTGGTAATTGCATTGGCCTGTCAAAATGGCCAGCATGGTGTTTGAGTGCCGCAATTTTTGCTCTTTGTAGGTTTTGGTAATGCAAGGGCCCAAATTGTGTGGCTGGGAAGGCAGCCACAAGCTTCCCAATTACCCAGGCCACTTGCCGAATAGATGGTTTACTGATGCCAGCAATGCTGTTACATGCTTCTATCAAGTCTGACGCTTTGTTTGGTGGCAAAGTGACAGACATATGAACAGAGTCAATCGTGAATCCCAAATAGTCCATATTGGTAGAAGGCATTCATTTGGATTTGTCTGGATGGATGATGAAACCCAGTTTTGGAAATAAGTGCTCAGTGGCTGAGACAGCCAATTTGGCCAACTCCAAGGTTTTCCCCACAATTAAAATATCATTGAGCTATGCCATAACAATATGTTTTTGTTTTCTGAGACGCGCTAAAGCTGGTTTCAATAATTTGGTAAACAGTCTGGGTGCTGATGTTAATCCATTAGGCAGCACTTTATACTGCCAGAGCTGCTCCATCCAGGCAAATTTCAAATCTCTGCGATTTGTCTATTTGTACTGAATAGTATGCATCTTTTAGATCGGTGCAAGCCATGAAGTATCTCTTGGAAACTAGTTGTTTGGCAGTAACAAAGGTTTCCATTTTGATGTGGGCATACTGCAGAAAGTATTCAGTTGTGTCAAATCAATAATGATGCGGCATCCGCCATCTTTTTTACTTTTAGTGAAGAGGTTCAATACAAATTCATGAGATTCATTTTTGTTTTTCTCAATTACCCCTTTCGTATGTAGTCTTAAGAGTTCAGCATGACCTTCTGTCTTTTCTTTCTGTGAAAGTACAAACTTTCGACCAGGTGCATGCTGAACAGGAAGGGGAAGTTTGTGAACAAATTCTATTTTGTATCCTTGAATACTTTAAAGTATGAAAGGATCAGAAGTTCTGGATCTCCATGCATCCTGAAACCAGTGCAACCGTCCCCCAATCCGTGAAGAATTTAAACATGCAATGTTCCTGAGGCAACCAGACCCACCTATCTCCATGGTTACCGGCGGTGCTGCGTTGGTTTCCTCTGTCCTTGTTTCCTGGGAGGTGGAGGCGCTGTGGTGTGGGGGTGGCACATCTTCCAGGAAGGCCGTGCTGGACCATGGTCTAAAAAAGACCGTTGAGCAGGTTGGATGGCCTTCGAGCTTTCACCAGCAGGTGTTCCGTCGCTGTGGTAACGTGGTCTGCTGGTGGATGCATAGGGGTGCTGTCACCGCTGGTATGAGGACTTGGTGGCAGCCGGCACTTTTATCATGCCTATTGCCTTTGCCTCTTCATCGAAGTCTTTTAGCTGCTTAGGCAGGTTGTCCCCAAATAGTAGTGTAGGTGGCTGTGCACTGCTAGGTCTGCACAACCCCGCGAACTTGGGGTTCAGTGCAGGCCGGATTACACTCTTTCTGTAACAGTTAATCTCAAACTGAGTGTTACAGAGTAGTGCCAGAGCATCCTGTAGCTCTTCCGGCATTTCCACTCCATCCACTGAGCTGGCAACAGCCGTAATTCCAGCAGCCAGTAGTTTTAGGATTTTCTGGAGTTTTACTTCCTGACTCCTGATGCCAGGGCTCATGTTACCCCAAATGGGGTTGTTGACTGGAGGCATGTTGAGGGAGACACAATTCTCAGGAGCTAGGTATTTGGCTGCAGTGTCATTAATGGCCTGTTCCTGAAGTTGATTCGTTGCCATGTAGTTTATTCTGGCTGCCAACTTCGGTTGCAACGGCAGCCCTTTTTGGGTAGGCATCGCAAATTTAGATACCATGCCCAGTAGCTCCTCTTCTGGCACCCCCAGCATTGGAGTTTCTTCAGCCACATTCCCCTCTTCAGTCAGCCCAGTCCTGACTCCTAATGCTCCCCTGCGAGGAGGGTGAGACATTTGGCAGCCCTGTAAAGGGTGCTGCCGTGGGTCTGCGAGGAGACCCACTGTGACCATACCCCTGCTGCAGCAGGTCACGTTGGAGCAACTGCTCCACCATCCGCTCCATGCGGGATAGCTGACCGCTGTCGCTTCCCGCGGGCGGGGTGTCCTCCAGTCTGAACTCAGCCGAGTCAGCGGACCTGCCCGACTTCCAGGTGCATTTGCCGCCAGTCCGAGGAGCACCTGCGGGCTGTAGCGGCGTGAAGTCGGGGGCTGCAGTTTGTATCAGCAGCTCTGGAGAAATCGACCGCTGCTGTCTGCTTGCTTCCCGGTCCTCAGCAACTTGTTTGGCAGCGGCTCGTTTGGACTTCGTCCTCGATTCCATCTCGGTACGCTCTGTAAGAGAAATGCTCAACAGAGCCGACAATGACCTCAGGAATGGTAAGTACTTACCTGCGGGCCGTTTTTAAACTTGCGCTGGATGAATAGTACTCCTCCTGCCTGTCGCTTCGCAATGCGTTCGACGATATGCTGCTGCTTAGTTCCTGAAACTCCTTCAGAGATACACTTGATCCCAGCAGCCTATACCTGTCACATGCATCCTCCTCACTCTTGACCAAAGTATCAATGTCCCTCGCCATCCAGGCTTCCTTATGCCTGCCTTGCCCTTCACTCTAACAGGGACATGCATGTCCTGAATTCTTATCTTGTCTGCACACTTTTAAAAACATCCCACTTAATAATTTAGCATTATTATTCATGGGCCTGGTCTTCACGTGACTCTGAAGTAAAATAGCCTGAAGGCAGTAGGAAAGAAGGGCCTCGACCCGAAACATCACCAATTTTTTCTCTCCAGAGATGCTACCTGTCCCGCTGAGTTATTCCAGCTTTTTGTGTCTAAGGTGTTACTAAGCCTGAACGTTATAGTTTTCAGGCTCCTGTACCTTCTTCCCGATGTCAGGGGTGAAATTAGTGCATGGCCAGGGTGGTGTGGGTCTCTGATGATGCCAGCTCCTGTTAACCCCTTCCATGGTGGTTAGGTCAGAACCCATGATGGACTGGGTTCACCACTTTTTTACAGTTATTTCTTTACAGTGAGGAGAAATACTCATTGAGGACCTTGCCCATCTCCTGCAGCTCCAGACAGATTAGCCACCTTGATTCCTGAGGGCTGCCGCTCTCTCTCTCTGGTTATCCCTTTTCCCTTCATGTGCTAATAAAATCTTTTGAGAATATCTTTAATGCTATCTGTCAGAACTATCTCCTGGGGTAGGAGATTGCGTGTGCTCTGCCCTGTTTCGACGAATGCCATCAACCTGGCGTGCACAATCAAATAAGATCAAATAGTACAAGTGGTCCTACACGTTTAGGCCGTGCACGCCATACGCAACAAGAAGAAGTAGAGCTATCCCCGTCCCCTTTTTGCACTTCTGATTTTATTTTTTAGCTTACTGCTTAGTTCAGAGATACACTTGATCCCAGCAGCCTATACCTGTCACATGCCTCCTCCTCACTCTTGACCAAAGTATCAATTTCCCTCGCCATCCAGGCTTCCTTATGCCTGCCTTGCCCTTCTCTCTAACAGGGACATGCATGTCCTGAATTCTTATCTTGTCTGCACACTTTTAAAAACATCCCACTTAATAATTTAGCATTATTATTCATGGGCCTGCTCTTTCCCTATCTTTAACTTTCTGAAACCTAATGCTATAGCTGTCGCTGTTCCCAAAAGGCTCATCCATGAAAACTTCAAATTTCCCAAGGCTAAATCAGGCGTTGCCCTCTCCTGTGTTGGACCCTCAACAATTTGCCGGAGGAAACTTTCCTGAACATATTTGACAAATTCCACCCTGTTCACACTATGACATTCCCAATCAACCTTGTGAAAATTAACATCCTCCACTACTGCAACCTTATTAGCCCTGCAGTTGCCTCAATCTCCCGGCACAATTGCTCTTCCAATTCCCGTGGACTATTTGGGGATCTGTAGTACACCCCCAGCAAGGTGATCATCCCTTTCTTGCTCCTCAGTATATCCATATAGCCTCACTAGATCAACCGTCCATAATGTCACCACTGACTGCTGTCGTGACATCCTCTTTAATCAAAAACGCACCCCCCCTCCTCTTTCACCCTCACCCCTGTCTCTCTTGAAGCTCCTGTACCCCGGAATATTGAGCTGCCAACCCTGCCCCTCCCTTAACCAGGTTTCAGTCATGGCTACAATATCCTTGTCGCTCGTACCGATCCGTGCCTTAAGCTCATCTGCTTTACCCGTCTGGCCCCTTGCATTAAAATACGTGCAGTTTAAACTAACATTTCTTCCACCTTCCCTGCCTTTCTCCTGTCTATTTGGTTCTCCATACTTTCTCTCACCATCCTCCACAACAACTTCTAAGCTCTCACCTGCCTTAATCCTGTACAGGATCCCACCCCCCGCCCCCGCCCCCGCCCCACCCTGCCAATCTAGTTTCAACCCATCCGTGTAGTACTAGCGAACCTGCCTGCCAGGATGTTGGCCCCCTCCAGTTAAGGAGCAACCCATTTCTCTTATCGAGGTCACCCCTGCCCCAGAAGAGATTCCAATGATCCAGAAATCTAAATCCCTGCCTCCTACACCAAATCCTCAGCCACACATTCATCTCCCCTATCTTTCTGCTCCTACCCTGTCTAACACGTGACGCTGAAGAAATCCAGAGTTAACTATCCTGGAGGTCCTGCTTTTCAGCCTTTAACCTAATTCCCTTAACTCATGTTGCAGAACCTCCTTCCTCTTCCAACCTATATCGTTTGTGCTAACATGCGCAACAACTTCCGGCTACCATCCTGGACTATCGCCTGCTACCGCAGAATCTCCTGTCTGCACCACTAGCTATAGAGTCGCCCACCGTTGTGGCTCTGCCAGGCGTCACCCTTCCCTGCTGAGCCTCAGCGCTAGGGTTGGTGTCTGCCACTGCTGCTCAGCCTTGAAGTGTTGTCTGCCCCGACAGCACCCATGTGGGGTTCCTGTTTTGAATAGGTACGGCCACAGGGGTCACCTCCACTCCACGTCAAATTCCCTTCCCTTCTTTCTTCTTGGTGACACGGTGGCACAGCGGTGGAGCTATTGCCTTACAGTGCCAGAGACCCGGGTTCAATCCTGACTATGGGTGCTTGCCTGTACACAGTTTGTACGTTTTCCCCATGACCTGCATGGATTTTCACAACGATCTTTGGTTTCCTCCCACACTCCAAAGACATACAGGTTTAAAGGTTAATTGGCTTAGTATAAACATAAAATTGTCCCTCTTGTGTGTAGGGTAGTATTAATGTGTGCTGGGATCACTGGTTGGTGTGGACCTGGGGCCAAAGGGTCTGTTTCTGCACTGTATCTCTAAACTAAACTAAACTATACTAAACCTTTGGTGTGACAAACCTGCTCTAAGGTCCTGTCCAGGAAGCTCTTGTTTTCCCGAATGGTCCTGAGGTCATCCAGCTGCTGCTCCAGTTCCCTAACATGGTCCTTCACAAGCTGCACATGGACACAATTTCTACAGGTGTAATGGTCGGATCAATTTAAAAATAAGGCTGTAACGTAACAAAATGTGGAAAAAGTGAAGGGGTCTGAATAATTTCTGAATGCACTGTATTCTGGCTGGAGATCTGTGACCAGTGGAGTTCCACAGGGATCTGTGCTGGGACCTCTGCTGTTTGTGATATATTTATAAATGACTTCGATGTAAATGTAGATGTTTGGTGAGTAAGTTTACTGACGGCTTCAAAACTGGATTGCAGACAGGAGGAGTTGCAGGCAGTCAGGTAGGCTGTCAGAATACACAGCGGAAGATAGAACAGATCCAGAAATGGGGAGAGAAATGGTAGATGGAATTTAATCTGATAGTTTGAGGTGTTGTACTTTGGGAAGTCATATCGTTTGAATGCCAGGAATTCTAAGATGATTAGGCTTAACAAATTCTTTCTCACCCCACTGTCATTTCTGAGGAGAGACAGTAAATGGGGAATTAGGGGAGGGCACCAGTAAATGGGGAATTAGGGAAGGGCACCAGTAAATGGGGAATTAGGGGAGGGCACCAGTAAATGGGGAATTAGGGAAGGGCACCAGTAAATGGGGAATTAGGGGAGGGCACCAGCAAATGGGGAATTAGGGAAGGGCACCAGTAAATGGGGAATTAGGGGAGGGCACCAGTAAATGGGGAATTAGGGGAGGACACCAGTAAATGGGGAATTAGGGGAGGGCACCAGTAAATGGGGAATTAGGGGAGGGCACCAATAAATGGGGAATTAGGGGAGGGCACCAGTAAATGGGGAATTAGGAGAGGGCACCAGTAAATGGGGAATTAGGAGAGGGCACCAGTAAATGGGGAATTAGGGGAGGGCACCAGTAAATGGGGAATTAGGGGTGGGGCACCAGTAAATGGGGATTTAGGAGAGGGCACCAGTAAATGGGGAATTAGGGGAGGGCACCAGTAAATGGCGAATTAGGAGAGGGCACCAGTAAATGGGGAATTAGGGGAGGGCACCAGTAAATGGGGAATTAGGGGAGGGCACCAGTAAATGGGGAATTAGGGGTGGGGCACCAGTAAATGGGGGTTTAGGAGAGGGCACCAGTAAATGGGGAATTAGGGGAGGGCACCAGTAAATGGGGAATTAGGGAAGGGCACCAGTAAATGGGGAATTAGGGAAGGGCACCAGTAAATGGGGAATTAGGGGAGGGAACCCTCAGTACCACCCAACTTAAACAGCCAGAGTAAATGTAATGTCAGTGAGAGATATGGAGTAAATCACTGATAAAGAGATGGAGATGGAAAGTGTATCAGTGTGTTTGTGAAAGAAAAATGAATGTATCAGTGGGAGTAAATGGGGAATTAGGAGAGGGCACCAGTAAATGGGGAATTAGGGGAGGGCACCAGTAAATGGGGAATTAGGAGAGGGCACCAGTAAATGGGGAATTAGGAGAGGGCACCAGTAAATGGGGAATTAGGGGAGGGCACCAGTAAATGGGGAATTAGAAGAGGGCACCAGTAAATGGGGAATTAGGAGAGGGCACCAGTAAATGGGGAATTAGGGGAGGGCACCAGTAAATGGGGAATTAGGGGAGGGCACTAGTAAATGGGGAATTAGGGGAGGGCACCAGTAAATGGGGAATTAGGGGAGGGCACTAGTAAATGGGGAATTAGGGGAGGGCACCAGTAAATGGGGAATTAGGGGAGGGCACTAGTAAATGGGGAATTAGGGGAGGGCACTAGTAAATGGGGAATTAGGGAAACTAGAGAGAGATGTAGTGTTTCTGTGAGAGAGAGATGAGATGGAGTGTGTCAATGAGATGGAGTGCGTTAGAGAGAGAGTGTAGGGTATTTTGTGCTACATCTGACTACTCAGATAGGTACAGACAAAAAAATGAAACAGCTCAGATCAGTGGTGAGTCTAAAGAACAAGTTGGTTTATTAAAGGCCTTATTGATCTATATTGGGAAAGTGTGAGGAGACTCAAACTGTTTCAATAAGCAATAGTAACTATAGGGTTTTTATATCCTTATGACAAAATGGTGACGTGACGTTGAAATAAAGCATC
Organism: Raja brachyura; assembly: GCA_963514005.1. The sequence continues at coordinate 47,864,811 of OY740799.1, forward strand.
ATTAATCAATGTTTCTGTAACATTGCAACTTTGTCTTTCCCCAGAGTTAACTTTAACCTTACATTTCTTGTTGTTTTGAAAATCTCTCCCCCATATATCTAACAAATAGATTCCATAAATGTCAATATCCTTGTGGGGAGAATTGATTCTACTCGCTGAATGGGGCCCCCTCATTAAAGAGGATGTTCGTTAACCTTTGGGAGACTTGCCTGTTCAACACAGTGTCAAGGATGTTGATGTTGATCTCCACATATTACAGTAACAGCTTCTCCAGACCCACTTTGAGGCAAAATAAACCGTATTTGTATCTCTTCGCTTTGATTGGAATCTCGTGCATGACAGAGGCACGTGAGAGGCTATAAGTTGTTATGGAGGGTGGTGTGGGAAAGGTTAGTGGACAGAATAGGCAGGTGAAAGGCAGAGAGCGAGGAAGGAGGGTTGGTTTAAACTGCACGTATTTTAATGCAAGGGGCCTGACGGGTAAGGCAGATGAGCTTAGGGCATGGATAGGTACGAGCAACTGGGACGTTGTAGCCATGACTGTGACCTGGTTAAGGGAGGGGCAGGACTGGCAGCTCATTGTTCCGGGGTACAGGAGAGACGGGGGTGAGGGAAAAAGCAAAGGGGGAGTTGCATTGGTGGTTAAGGAGGATGTCACGGCTGCGTTCAGTGGTGACATTACGGACGGTTCATCTAGTGAGGCTGGATGGGTGGAGCTGAGGAACAAGAAAAGGATGATCACCTTGTTGGGGTGTACTACAGAACCCCGAATAGTCAACGGGAATTAGAAGAACAAATGTGCCGGGAGATTGCAGACAGCTGCAGGTCAAATAAGGTTGTTGTAGTTGGGGAATTCAACTTTCCCAATATAGACTGGGAAAATCATAGCGTGAAGGGTTCAGGTGGGGTGTAATTCATCAAACGTGTTCAGGAGAGTTTTCTTAAGCAGTATGTGGAGGCCCCCACACATGAGGGCAACGCTGGATCTAGTATTGGGAAATTGGGAAGGGCAGGTGAATGAAGTGTGTGTGGAGGAGCCTTTTGGGGCCAGTGACCAGTTCACTGAGGTTCGGTATGAACTTTCCCGGATAGTTCACCATGCCCAGGAAGCGTTGTAGGCTTAACACGTTGGTGGGGGCTGGCATTTCTGAATGATACGGTAAACATTATCTAGTTCTGGTCGACTCCTACTCTAACTGGTTCAAACTTGATTTACTGCCCTATATCACATCAGAAATGGTCATTCAAAAGTTATAGAGACACTTCTCCACATTCGGCGCCCCTGCCCGCCTGCAGACCGACAACGGAAGACAATTTACCAGCCACACGTTCAAACACTTTGCCAACTGATGGAATTTCCACCATGTCATGAGCAGCTCCAAGTACCCTCAAAGTAAAGGGCTCGCTGCATGGGCCGTTAGAAGTGCAAAAAAACGAATGGAACGCGCCCACCTAGCCAAGTCGGATGTGTACCTCGACCTTTTAAACCTCAGAAACATCGCCAGAGACGGGGCACTGGGCTCACCAGCCGAACGCCTGATGTCCAGAACCACGCAACCTCCGATACCAATTGCCCAGCAGAAGCTGGTGCCACAGGTGCTGAAGACAGCCGCGGACCAGAAGCGCATCCAGCAGAAACATCCAGAAACGATCATATGACAAGTCCAGCAAACAGCTGAAACTGCTGCTGCAGGGCCAAGTCGTCCGCTTGCAAACTACTTTGGGACATTTCCGTCTAGGTTGCGTTGTTGGCCCGTCTAAGGAACCCCGCTCTTACCTTGTCGGCGTCGATGGCACCTTGTAACGACGGATCCGCCAACACTTGCTGTCTGTGAAGGAACCACGTCCTCCACTCGCCGATTCTTTTGCTCCATCTCTACTGTTCCAGCTGTCTGCTGCCCTTCCACCACTAGTTCCAGCATGTCCCATTCTCAGCCGCGATTGGCGGCTCTGACTAACAACATCGAAATATAGAAACATAGAAAATAGGTGCATTCGGCCCTTCGAGCCTGCAACGCCATTCAATATGATCATGACTGATCATCCAACTCAGTATCCTGTACCTGCCTTCTCTCCATACCCCCTGATCCCTTTAGCCACAAGGACCACATCTAACTCCCTCTTAAATATAGCCAAACTGCACGCAATACTCCAGGTGTGGTATCACCAAAACCCTGTACAACTGCAGTAGAACCTCCCTGCTCCTATACTCAAATCCTTTCGCTATGAATGCTAACTTACCATTTTATTTCTTCACTGCCTGCTGCACCTGCATGCCTACTTTCAATGACTCCCACGTCTCGTTGCAGCTCCCCTTTTCCTAATCTGCCACCATTCAAATAATAGTCCACCCTCCTGTTTTTGCCACCAAAGTGGATAACCTCACATTTATCCACATTCTACTGCATCTGCCATGCATTTTCCCACTCATCCAACCTATCCAAGTCACCTTGCAGCCTCCTTGCATCCTCCTCACACCTAACACTAACCCCCAGCTTCGTGTCATCTGCAAACTTGGAGATGTTGCATTCAATTTCCTCGTCCAAATCATTAATATAAATTGTAAATAGCTGGGGTCCCAGCACCGAGCCTTGCAGTATCCCACTAGTCACTGCCTGCCATTCTGAAAAAGACCCGTTTACTCCTACCCTTTGCTTCCTGTCTGCCAGCCACTTCTCTATCCACATCAATACTGAACCCCTCATACCGTGTGCTTGAAGTTTGTATGCTAATCTCTTATGTGGGACCATGTCTAAAGCCTTCTGAAAATCTAGATATAACACATCCACTGGTTCTCCCTTATCCACTCTACTAGTTACATCCTCGAAAAATTCTATAAGATTCGTCAGACATGATTTACCTTTCGTAAATCCATGCTGATTTTGTCCAATGATTTCACCACTTTCCAAATGTGCTGCTATCCCATCTTTAATAACTGACTAGCAGTTTCCCCACTACTGATGTTGGACTAACTGGTCTGTAATTCCCCGTTTTCTCTCTCCCTCCTTTTTTTAAAAAGTGGGGTTACATTAGCTACCCTCCAAACCTCAGGAACTACACCAGAATCTAAGGAGTTTTGAAAAATTATCACTAATGCATCCACTATTTCTGTGGCTACTTCCTTGAGTACTCTGGGATGCAGACTATCTGGCCCTGGGGATTTATCGGCCTTTAATCCGTTCAATTTACCTAACACCACTTCCCGGCTAACCTGGATTTCACTCAGTTCCTCCATCTTATTTGACCCCTGGTCCCTTGCTATTTCCCGCAGATTATTTATGTCTTCCTTAGTGAAGACAGAACCAAAGTAGTTATTCAATTGGTCTACCATGTCCTTGTTCCCCATGATCAACTCACCTGTTTCTGATTGCAATGGACCTACATTTGTTTTAACTAATCTCTTTCTCTTCACATATCTATAAAAACTTTTGCAGTCAGTTTTTATGTTCCCTGCCAGTTTTCTTTCATAATCTATTTTCCCTTTCCTAATTAAGCCCTTTGTTCTCCTCTGCTGGACTCTGCATTTCTCCCAGACCTCTGGTAGGCTGCTTTTTCTGGCTAATTTGTATGCTTCATCTTTTGTTTGTATACTATCCCTGATTTCCCTTGTTATCCACGGATGCACTACCTTCCCTGATTTATTCTTTTGCCAAACTGGGATGAACAATCGTTGTAGTTCATCCATGCAGTCTTTAAATACCTTCCATTGCACATCCACTGTCAACCCTTTAAGAATCACTTGCCAGTCTATCTTGACCAATTCACGTCTCATACCTTCAAAGTTACCTTTGTTTAAGTTCAGAACCCTTGTTTCTGACTTAATTATGTCACTCTCCATCCTAATGAAGAACTCAACCATAGTATGGTCATTCTTGCCCAAGGGGCCATGCACAACAAGGCTGCTAACTAACCCTTCCTCATTACTGAATACCCAGTCTAGAATAGCCTGTTCTCTGGTTGGTTCTACTACATGTTGGTTGAGAAAACTATCCCGCATACATTCCAAGAAATCATCTTCCTCAGCACCCCTGCCAATTTGATTCACCCAATCTATATGTAGATTGAAGTCACCCATTAGAACTGTTTTATCCTTGTTGCATGCATTTCTAATTTCCTGATTGATGCCATCCTCAACTCCACTACTACTGTTAGGTGGCCTGTACACAACTGCCACTGGCGTTTTCTGGCCCTTAGAGTTTAGCAGCTCTACCCATATCGATTCCACATCCTCCAAGCTAATGTCCTCCCTTTCTATTGCATTAATCTCCTCTCTCACCAGCAACGCTACCCCACCTCCTTTTCCTTTCTGTCTATCCCTCCTGAATATTGAATATCTATGGATGTTCAGCTCCCAGCCTTGGGCCTCCTGGAGCCATGTCTCCGTGATCCCAACTATAGCATAGTCATTAATAGCTATCTGCACATTCAACTCATCCACCTTATTACTAATGCTTCTCGCATTGATGCACAAAGCCTTCAGGCTTGTTTTTACAACACTCTTACTCCTTATACAATTATGTTGACAAGTGGGCCCTTTTGATTTTTGCCCTGGATTTGACTGCCTGCCACTATTAATTTTCACCTTGCTACCGATTGATTCTACCCTCATTTTATACCCCTCTTTCTCTCTGCTCACACATTTAAGAAACCCACTTCCTCTTATTCTCTGTTTATTATTTTTTTCTTCTTTTCCCCCTACATGTTGGGTCTGAGTGCTTCCCTTCTCTGCCTCCTGCCTCAGACCCTGTCTACTAGTGTTCTCTATTTGAGTCCCTCCCCCCAACCATTCTAGTTTAATGGTCCCCCAGTAGCCTTTGCACATTTCCCCGCCAGGATATTGGTCCCCCTTGGGTTCAAGTGCAACCGGTCCTTTTTATACAGATCACTCCTTCCTCAAAAGAGGTTCCAATGATCCAGAAACTTGAATCCCTGCCCTTTGCACCAGTCCTTCAGTCAGGCATTTAACCGCCACCTTGCGCCATTCCTACTCTCACTGTCGCGTGGCACAGGAAGTAATCCTGAGATTGTTATCTTTGCGGGCCTTTTCCTTAACTCTTTTCCTAACTCCCTAAATTCTCCTTTGAGGATCTCTTCTCTTTTTTTACCTATGTCATAGATACCAATATGTACCATGACCTCAGGCTCCTCTCCCTCCCTTTTCAGGATATCTTGGACACGTTCAGACACATCCCGGACCCTGGCACCAGGGAGGCAAATTACCATCCAGGTCTCCGGACTGCGTCCACAGAATCGCCAATCTGACCCCCTAACTATAGAGTCCCCTATTACTAATGCCCTCCTCTTCTTTTCCTTACCCTTCTGAGCAACAGGGCTGTTCTCTGTACCACAGGCCCGGTCGCTGTTGCTACCCCCTGGTAGGCTGTCCCCCCCAACAGCACTCAAACAGGAGTACTTATTTTCAAGGTGTACAGCCACCGGGGTACTCTCTAGTCCCCGCCTCTGCCCCTTGCCGCTCCTAACCGTGACCCACATGTCTGCCTCCTATGGTTTTGGAGTGACTACCTCCCTGTAACTCCTCTCTATGACCTCCTCACTCTCCCTGACCAGACGGAGGTCATCGAGCTGCTACTCCAGGTTCCTAACACATTCCCTTAGGAGCCCCATCTCGTCGCACCTGGCGCAGATGTGGACGTCTGGAGGGCAACCCGACTCCATGACCTCCCACATCTGACATCCAGAACAGTAAGCTGCCCTGGCACTCATACTTCCCTTACCCTAGATACAACACAAAATACAAAGTACAGTACACTACAAACTGCTGGAATCTGACTGCTAATCAGCTGCTTACTATAGTCCACTTCCCACCAATCAGTGGCTTCCTCAAGCCCAGTTAATTGAATGGAACGTTACAGATTTAGAACGTTACAGATTTCGGTTCCTCCCTCACCAATGGCTCCTGGGCCTTTGAAAAATCAAAGCCCCACTCTAGGTTTTTACACTCACTGCTCAGGCGTCGCTCCTCCCTCACCAATAGCTCCTGGGCCCCTCACCAATAGCTCCTGGGCCTCTCACTAACGGCTCCTGGGCCTCTCTCGAACAACACTACCTCTCCCGCATGCTCTCCCTATCGGTCACCACAAGTCTCCCCAGCTGCCTTCTCACTTCCGAGTTCACCGCCTCCCTCTCCCACTAACCTTTCTGGCGAGGAGGGAGACGGGTTGGTCCGTACGCGTTCTGGCCGCATTAGTAGATCGCCTGACTGATATGGCGTATGTTTAAATTCTGAAGTAGCATGTGTGTTTAACTATATTCGCTCTTTACGGGGAAGGATGTAAATTGGTTATTGCATGTGAATCAATCATAGTAGAAATAGCATCACTAACCCCTCCTTACTGTATGCTTTATACTAACACCCACTTCCTACACTGGTCAGTCTTGGAAGCGATAATGATGAACTAACAACTAACAACCTGCTGCACCGCTATGCCATGTGTATGGATTAAAGATGACTTTGAACTCCAGATTGTGTAACTTGCTTATTTACAAGAGGATAATGATGAAAGGTTGCTTCTCAGACTGGATGCCTGTGACTAGTGGTGTGCCTCAGGGTTCGGTGCTGGGCCTGTTACTGTTTGTCATCCACATCAATGATTTGGGTGAGAATATACAGGGGAAGATTAGCAAGTTTGTTGATGATACAATAGTTAGTGGTTTTGCAGATCGTTGTGAACGATCGCAGCAGGATCTGGATCGATTGGCTTGGTGGGCGGAGGAATGGTTGATGGAATCTTATACAGAGAAGTGTGAGGTGTTATATTTTGGGATGTCGAACAAGGGCAGAACATACACCATAAATGGTGGCCTATGTGTAGTTGCAGAGCAGAGGGATCTAGGAGTTCAGGTGCATGGTTTCTTCAATGTCATGTCGCAGGTAGATAAGGTGGTCAAAAAGGCTTTTGGTACTTTGGCCTTGATCATTCAGAGTATTGAGTATAGAAGTTGTGAGGTCATGTTGCAGTTGTATAAGATGTTGGTGAGACTGCATTTAGAGTACTGTGCTCTGTTCTGGGGAACATAATAAAGGAAATATATTGTCAAGCTTGAAAGGGTTCAGAAAAGATTTACAAGGATGTTGCCAGGACTAGAGGGTGTGAGCTATAGAGAAAGGTTGGGGTTGCTCTATTCCATGGAGCACAGGAGGATGAGAGGTGATATTATAGAGGTATACAAAATCATGAGAGGAATAGATCAGGTAGATGTACAGGGTCTTTTGTCCAGTGTAGGGGAATCGAGGACCAGACGTTCAAGATGAAGAGGAAAAGATTTAATAGGAATCTGAGGGGTAACTTTTTCACACAAAGGGTGGTGGGTGTATGGAACAAGCTTCCAGAGGAGGTAGTTGAGGCTGGTTTCTGCAGATCCAGAGGACAGGCGAGATCATGGGGAGGTGAAGAGGGTGAGTGGGGGGATTGAGGGAGAGGAGGGAGAGGGGGGAATGGGGAGGTGAGGAGGGAGAGTTGGGAATAGAAGGATAGGAGTGTGGGGTAATAGGGAGTGGGGAATAGATGGACTGTCCCCACCCCTCTCCCTTCCCCTCTCCCCACTCTTCCCCCTCTATCTCCCTACCCCTCTCATCCTTATTCCCCTCTCTCCCCCTACCCCATCTCCTCCTCCCTCCCCACTCTTCCCCCCTCTCCCCCATACCCCTCTCCCCCTCCCTCCAAACTCTTCCCCCTATCTCCCCTACCCCATCTCCCTCCTACCCTCCCCCTCCACCCAAACCCTCCCCCTACCCTTCCACCCCATCCCCTCCCCACACTCCCTCCCCTCCCTTGCCCCCAACCTCTCCCCCTCCCCATCCCCCTTCCCTTACCCCCTCGCAGCCCCCCCTCCCCCTCTCTCTCTCCTCCCCTCTCTCCTGCCATCTCTCTCACCCCTTCTCCCCCACCCTCCCCCCTCACTCACCCTCCTCCTCCCCTCCGCCCCCTCTCTCTCTGTCTCTTGCCCTGTCTCTGCCCCTTTCTCTATGTCTCTCTCCATTCTCTCTCTGCTCTCACTCTCTACCCTCCCTCCCTCTCTAGACGCACCTGCGAGTTGGGGGCTATGCGTCAGTGGATAGGGCGGTTATGGGGTAAAAGGAGCAAATTATCAAGGGAGGTAGTTAGTGTGTGTGCCGCTACATTGCGCCCCCCAGCCCCCCCCTCCCTCGCAACCACATGTTGGGGGAACAGACCCAACGGGTCTGCACTTGGTCTGGTATACTTTCAAAACTCCGTGTGTGTGTTTATTTGTGTCGGATTTTAGGCCTTTGATACCATGGTCCGCCAAAACCACGCGATAAAACTCCTCATTACATTTAGACATTTTTATGTACGCATTTTTTAATAAAATCATTCCCCCCCCTCCCCCACACTCACTCGTTCCCCTCTTCCTCCCCTCCCTCTTCCCCTCCTCAATGGCACGTTCGGGGAACAGACCCAACGGGTCTGCACTTGGTCTAGTATATGCACCAAATGTAGACGCACCTGTGAGTTGGGGGTTATGCATCACTGCATAGGGTGCTTATGGAGTAAAAGGAGCAAATTAAGAAGATTAATATAATATCAAGGGGGGGTTGTTAGTGTGTGACGCCGCATGCCGCCCCCCCTCCCTCGCAACCACAGGTTTGGGGAACAGACCCAACGGGTCTGCACATGGCCTTCCTTCCTTCCTTCCTTCCTTCCTTCCCTCCCTCCCTTCCTTCCTCCCTTTCTTCCTTCCTTCCTCCCTCCCTCCCTTCCTTCCTTCCTTCCTTCCTCCCTCCCTCCCTCCCCTTCCCTTCCCCTCCTCCCCTCCCCTCCCCCTCCTCCCCTCCCCTCCCCCTCCTCCCCTCCCCCTCCTCCCCTCCCCTCCCCTCCCTTGCCGGCCCGCCTGCTCACTCCAACCCCCCCCTTTTCAAAATTATCTGCAGATCGGGAGTAGAGATAAGTCAGAAGCTCACAGCACCACTCCCACGCCCGCTTCTCAAGAAGAAGGGTCTCAACCCGAAACGTCACCTATCTCCTTCGCTCCTTAGATGCTGCTGCACCCGCTGAGTTTCTCCAGCTTTTTGTGTAACCTCCCCCTTCTCAAAATGCTTTGCCGATCGGGAGTAGAGATAAGGTGTAAGTTCCGCTGAACTCACAGCTGGCGCAGCTCACGAAGCCCCGCCCTCCTGCACGCCCCTCCCATCCCCTGCGCGCTCCAGAGAGTCAGAAGCCCACAGCTCCACTCCCACGCCGGCACACACGCTCACTCCAAACCCCCCCCCCCCCCTTCTCAAAATGCTCTGCAGATCAGGAGAAGTGATAAGTGGCCGACGGGAGGAGAGGGGAGTGGGGGGGGGGGTGATTATAACGGGAGCGGAGTGTTGACAAGCGGGGCGACATTTCCTGGACCTGCTCTGTTGGTGGCCGGGCGGCAGGCGGCAAAGCCTAGGGGGGGGCGGAGGGCTGAGCATTGAGGGGAGCCGTGAGTTGAATTAGATTAGTGTTAAGAAAGGAAGGGTTCTAGAGACCCATGGCTTCAGGGAATAGTGGGGCGAAGGATGGTGGGTGGCAGACAGTAGGTAAGGAAAAGGGGGGCTCTAAGAGAGAGGCATCGAGCGAAAGACCTGAAATGTTAGCAGACGAAGGAAATAAAGTTAGGAGAACTAGAATTACTGAAGAATTTGTCGTGCTGTTTAAAGTTAAAGGAACCAATCAAGGAGATGCAGGATTTAGAGCAGTGAATCCATTAAAAATTACCACCGCTTTGGAGAGCCAGATGGTTTTCAGGTCAAGATTCTGTATAATGGGATGATAAGAGTTTGTTGCAAAGACAGAAAACAGTTTAATGATGCTAGGGGTGTGGGGAAATTGGTGGTCAAGGTGGAGAGTTTGCTCCCTAGAGGAAGACAGCAGGGAATAAAGGGAGTGGTGTATGGGATGTATGTTGGCTTGTCTGAGAAGGAGATCTTAGAAAACGTTAAGGGGGCTCAGGTAACTGATGTTGTGAGATTTAAGAGTAGGAATGGAGTCGGGGACCCACCGGTCCTGCTTACGTTCAAAGATGAAGTACTGCCACAGAGAGTGTTTCTTGGGAGTATGGCGTATCAAGTGAGGGAGTACATGAAACCACCATTGCGCTGCTATAATTGTCAGAGATTTGGACATGTTGCTGGGGCTTGTCGGGGGAAAAGAATGTGCGCAAAGTGTGGTGGAGATCATGCAATACAAAATTGCAAGGCAGAGGATCCTAAGTGCCCTAACTGTGCTGGGGATCAAGCAGCACGGTTTCATGGTTGTGAGCGCTTTATTCAGGCGAAGCGAGTGAAGGAAGTGAAGGATCAGAACAAGGTGTCATATGCAGAGGCAGCTCAAAGAGTGGCTAGAGAACACGGAGATGTGAGCGCTGGGACTAGAGTGGTGCTAGGAAGCCAGATCACTGTGCCAAACTTGCCGTCGGCTTTTCCATCTGACATGTTGATTTTTAATAAGGAGTCATTTCTGTCTTTTGTTTCTGATGTGCTGGTAGGAGCTAAGCAAGCAGCTAACCGGTCAGATATCCTCAGGATAGTGGTGGGGGCAGCTGAAAGGTTCCTCAGTGTAAAGCAGTCGCCAGAAAAGTTGCATCAATATATGACGGAGAGTCAGTGTATGGAGAGGTCACAGTTGTCAAGAGCTAGCAATATGGAGTATGTCAGTAAGGTGGATGATGATGATCCTCATTAACACCATAATGTTTTATATACTTCAATGGAACGCATGGAGTTTGATTGGAAATGGACAAGAGTTAAAGAGATTTGTTGATGAATTTAAAAAAGCACCAGAATTAATATGTATCCAAGAGACATGGTTAAAGCCCTGTCTAGATTTTGTAATCCCAGGTTATGAATGTGTGCGATTAGATAGGTCTGATAGATCAGGTGGGGGTGTGCAACTTTTGTTAAGACTGGGTTGCAGTATAGGAAAGTTGACATTAATTCTAATCTTGAAGTTTTGGCTGTGGAGGTTTGGAGCAGTCAGAATTCTATTATTGTGATAAATTATTATAACCCCTGTCAACCCTTGATATTGTCAGATTTTGATGAGATAATGGAGAAGGTAATGTGTCCTGTTATATGGTTTGGAGATTTTAATGCGCATAATCCTTTATGGGGTAGTGATCACAGGGATAAAAATGGTGTTATTGCTGAAGAATTTCTAGATAAGTATGAGTTGGTATTGTTAAATGATGGAAGGCCGTCTAGGTAGAATATTGTGAGAAACAACTGCAGCCACATAGATTTATCAATTGCTTCATCAAACTTGGCAAGAATTGCTGAATGGGATGTAATGGATAGATATACACTGGGTAGTGATCATTATCCAATTTTATGTAGGTTTGGTAGGGATTTGAGGAGAGAAGTGGAAAAGAAAGTCCCTAGATATAACTTTTCTCAGGCCAAATGGGATAAATTCCAAGAGAAGGCTCAAAGTTTAGTTGGAGAGGTTAATAGTGAGGGTTCTGTAGATAGTTGGAATACTTCCATTAGTCTCATGATTCATGAGGCAGCTTGTTGTACTATTCCTGTAAAGCAGGAACCCAGGTCCCGTATGTCTGTTCCTTGGTGGAATAAAGAACGTGATGAAGCTGTAAGGAATAGGAATATAGCCTATCGAAAATTAAGAAAGTATCCAATTTTGGTCAATGCAATGGAGTACAAGTGGTTAAGGGCATTAGCAAGATGAGTTGTAAAGGATGCAAAGAGGAATAGTTGGAGGAGGTTTTGTGGTACGCTAGGCCCTGAAACTCCAGTAAGGCATTTGTGGTCAGCTGTGCATAGAATGTCAGGAGTATGTAAAAGAAGTTTGTTACCAATGTTGCAGAAAGGTGAGGTGGTAGCAGTCTCCAATAAGGAAAAAGCAGACGTGTGTTGACAGTTTTCAAGCAGTGCATAGATCAGAGAGCATGGGAGTGGAGAGGTGTAGAAAGAGAACCGAGCTGATGGCAGTTAATCAGTGGAAGCTGGAGAGGAGTTTAGTAAATAATAATACCTTTAATCTGTTTTTTACTATAAAAGAGTTGAAGGATGCAATTATGTCCGGGGCAAATACCACCCCGGGGAGTGATAGGTTGTCATATGAGTTATTTAAACATCTGGATGATATTGTACTTGATGAAATCTTAGCTTTGTTTAATACTATGTGGGCAGAGGGTTATTTACCAAAAGAATGGAAACATGCCGTCATGGTCCCTATTTTAAAACCGGGCAAAGAGGCATCTGACCCTAGTTCATATCGCCCTATAGCACTCACAGCAGTGCTCTGTAAAATTATGTAGAGAATGGTAGCCAACAGATTAGTTTATTTTTTAGAAACCAGAGGACTATTTGTTGATGTACAGAATGGCTTTAGGAAGGGAAGGTCTACAATGGAGACTGTATTAGTTTTGGATCAGGATATTAAAAGGGCATTTAGACGCAAGGAAACAGTAGTGAGTGTATTCCTTGATATTGAGAAGGCATATGATTCTTTGTGGAAGGAGGGATTAATGATTACAATTTTTGACTTGGGAGTCGGGTCGAATGTTCAACTGGATTAAGGATTTGTTATTGAATAGAACATTACAGGTAATGGTTGGTAGTGTCAGCTCAGAGACTGTAGAAATAGAGAATGGAACCCCGCAGGGAAGTGTTATCCGTCCAGTTTTATTTAATATCATGATAGACGACATATTTAGTAAATTAGAGAGAGGATTTGGTCTGTCTTTGTTTGCAAATGACGGGGCCATCTGGAAAAGAGGTCATAATGTAGAGTTTGTTTTAAAACAGATTCAAAAAGTGTTAGAGTCTGTAGAGGAGTGGGGGAACACATGGGGCTTTAAAATCTCTGCCTCTAAGACTAAATATATGGTATTTGGTTTTAAAAGAAAGTTGTCTAAGTTAGGGCTGTATATGTATGGGTCTCTTTCGGAGAAAGTAAAGGTTTTTAAGTTTTTGGGTGTTTGGTTTGAAGAGCATATGACTTGGGCTGTACATGTTGGTAAAATTGTGTTGAAGTGTGGAAAAGTTCTGAATGTTATGAGAAGTCTGGTTGGGTGTGAGTGGGGGGCCAACAGGGAGACAATTATGCTAATTTATCAGGCCATGATCAGATCTTCTCTTGACTATGGGTGTTTTGTGTATGGGTCTGCGTCTAAAACAGTTCTGGCTAGGCTAGATGTGTTGCAGGCAAAGGCTTTGAGGCTTTGCTGTGGAGCCTTTAGAACTTCCCCAGTCCCTGCCCTGATTGTTGAAATGGGAGAAATGCCCTTATGGTTGAGGCCCATTAAGTTAGGGTTACATTACTGGGCTAAACTTTGTGGGTGTAATGATACCTTCCCAGTGAGGTGTTTGTTGCAAGAGGAGGATGATGGTAACAAATATTACACATTTTTTGTAATTATAAATCAGTGGGCTAGGAAGTTGGGTTTGGAATAAGGGGGTATTATAGAGCATATGTTATGGCTACCTGTGCACTATTGGGTTCTTCCTGAACTGGTTATTGAGCTTGCGTTTCTTGAGGGAAAAGATAAGCGTGAGGTGACTCCAAGAATAATGGAATATTTTAATTTAATTCGTGAGAGCACTTTGATTGTTTTCACAGATGGATCTAAGGTCCCAGTTAGTGGGAGAGCTGGGTTTGGAGTGTATGTGGAGCAGCTTGGGTTGAGGTTTGGTCGACGCATTTCTGATGGAAGCTCTGTCTCTCGACTGAATTAATGGCAATTCAATGGGCTCTATGGTGGATTGAGGAAGCCAGTTTTAGAGAAGTCATTATCTGTTCCGATTCTGTAGCTGCTCTTGAAACTTTAAGAGCGGGGAAATCTAAAGCTCGTCCTGACATTCTAAATGAAATCTTGGGTGTGTTTTCCAGAATTGGGTTTGGGTATAATATCACCTTTTGCTGGGTTCCTGGGCATGCTGGAGTGAGGGGGAATGAGCAGGTGGACCTCATAGCAAAGGAAAGTTTAAAAAGAGAAATAGATATTCATGTATCATTGGGGAGAGTGGAACTGAGAGAAATAATTAAAGAGGGCTTAATAAAAGAATGGCAGAGAGGATGGGAAAAGGAAGTCAGGGGTAGACACTACTTTTCTATTCAATCTGAAGTTAGGAAAATATGTTTCTGTACATCTCTGTCTCGTAGGGACTCAGTTAAATTGTGTAGGTTGAAATTGGGACACTGTGGGTTAAATTACTATTTGTGCATTGTAGGGAAACATTCTTCTGGCTTGTGTGAATGTGGAATGCATAAACACCGTGATCTTTGCCATTTCACTTGCGACTTTACTTTTACATTCGCACATCCACTCCTTGGTCAATTATTTCCCCAGATTTGAGTAAAATTGATAACAAAACTCAATCACAACTCAATTTTTAAGATCTAAACGGCTCTTACCAGCTGCTGACGTCACAATGCCCACATGCCGACCAATCCAGACCCACCAGTATGCCTCCAAGTACGCTCATGCCACGCCTCCCACTGCTGGACTCCAGCCTGCCCGCCTGCCCGCCCACTCCACCCCCCCCTTCACCTCTCTCCCCATCCTCTCTCCCATCCTCTCCCCCTCCTCTCCCTCCTTCACCCCCACTCGCCCTCTCCCCCCAGACAGAGCAGAACGCCGGCTGATGCCAGAACCGCTTCAATAGACACAATGGTCCTTCCTATAGTGAACCCTGCTGCTGCTCACAGTCTCTGGTGGGGCCGCTTTCACAGACTTAACCATGAGCGGTCCCCATGTTTAACCAGGGCTCTGGGAACTTGGCATCTGATGGGGATGAGGAGGCTTCCAGATGGAAGGCAGGGACAACTTAGAATCCAGCAGCAGAGTGGCTCTGTTAATGGATTCATTTCACAGTGAGTTCAGTTCGGTAACAAACCCCCTCTCCATCCCCCCTTCTCCCCCTCACTTCTCCCCCCCTTATCCACCCCCCCTTCTCCACCTCCCCTTCTCCCCCTCTCCCCTTTGCTCCTCCCTTCCATTCCCCCTCCATCCCCCTCTCCCCCCCTCCCTTTCCCCCACCTCTCACCCTCCCTTCCCCCCACTGCTCCCTCTCCCTTCCCACCACCGCTCCCCCTCCCTTCCCACCACCGTTCCCCCTCCCTTCCCACTGTCCCTCTCCCCCTCCCTTCTACCGTCCCTCTCCTCTCCCTCTCCTGTCTCTTGCCCCTCTCTCTGTCTCTGCCCCTCTATCTCTGTCTCTGCCCCTTCTCTTTCTGCCCTCCCTCCCCCCTAGAAGTGCCTGCTGGTTGGGGGCTATGCGTCAGTAGATAGGGCCGTTATGGGGTAAAAGGAGCGAATTAATAATATTAATATAATATCAAGGGGGTAGTTAGCATGTGTGCGGGGGGGGGGGTAGTTAGTGTGCGTGACGCTGCATGCTGCCCCCACTCCCTGCAACCGCACCTTGGGGAACAGACCCAACGGGTCTGCACTTGGTCTAGTATACTTTTAAAACTGTGTGTGTGTGTGTGTGTGTGTGTGTGCCTTTTTTTTCATTTTGCCTTTTTTTCCCTTTGGTTTTTGCCTTTGATTCATTACTCCGCGAAAACCAGACGCAAAAACGCCGAGATTTTTACCATTTCGCTAGCGATTTTACCTTTACAGTCGCTAATCCACTCAACGGGTCTGCATTTGGTCTAGTCATTAATATAGCTCCAATTGAGCAGGTGACTGTATGTACATCATTAGCAACTGTATCCAGTCCAACAAGTTTCCTCTTTTTCCACTTAAAGCACCTGATGATTAAACATTGTCTTCTTGGAGTGCTCATTATTCTAGCCTGATGCACGCATATCAGAAACCTGTAAAAACAGAAATAAATCCATCCCTTTGCCAGCTGAGTTAGTTAAATTCTTTGTTTATGGTTTTCTCTTTCAACTGAGTCCAATGCTTTTCATAAGATTCTCTGGATATAAGCTGGAGTTATGATTTTACCATCCTTCAGCCAAATTTCATTGCAATCCTGAACTTCCCCCTGAACTTCCCCCTCTGGAGCAGACTCCTGGATGTTCTTTATCTTCTCTGACACGTTGGTTATTTTTCTTATCATTGTCGGGAATTCTGAGTTTTGTAAGGAAGATGAGTAGCTTATAGTTTGGTTAACCCTGAAGCTCACATACTGGGGAGCATGATGGGAAAATGCCCAAGACAGAATGGAGTTAAAATAGCTAAGGCTGGAGCATTCTGCTGTGAAGCAAGCTTCCTTATCAGTAAAGAGAGGATAGTCATTTGTAGTTCTGTCTATGTTCTTATCTGTTGCAATCTTGCATTACAAGCTGCTCTTGGTCACTGTGTTTAGCAGGCAAGTCCCCCAAAGGTTAACACAAGGTGGTTCAATTTGGCGAGGAAAATGTGGACCAAATGAAAATGCACCCACATTAGATATGTGGGTGGGTGGGTGATTTCAAAACACCAGGAAATGCAAGATTAAAGTTAACTTTGGGGAGACATTGATTAATGATTGTTTATTTCAACTCCACAAGTAACCATTATGTCATGAGGGTATAAGCATGCTACAGTTACTGTAGGATTTGAAGCTGCTTGAGTTTGCTCACACTGCTTCCTGATGTACATTGCTAAGGCCTTTATTAAAACGACTTGTTCGATGGACTCACCACTGATCGATGAGGGGTTTTACTTTTTGTCTGTGCCTATCCGAGTAAAGTCACATATAGAGTACGGGTAAAGTACAAAATTCCCTCTAACAATTGGCGTAGTCGGCAGAATACTACACAGGACAACAGTCAACAATGTAGCTCCTGATCGGGTGAGTATGTTTAATTTTACTCCCCGCAGTTAGAGGAGTTGATTCCAAATTGTTGTCCAGCAACCGTTAAGTTGTCGTATCAAAAGAACAAAATGAAGGAAAACAAAAAGGAAAAGTGTGGTGACTTTACTGAACAAGATCGGTGAAGGTGTCCGACTTTAGGTATTAATATGGGGGTATAACACATTAGATACTGTCACAAAGGTAGCGTAAAACGGCAGTGAGTTGCATTAGATAGCATCATCTTGCCTGAGACATTGGCGTCTGGTGCGGTGAGACACTAGCTTTTGGTGCGATAAACATCAGCTTCTGGTGTGGTAGACATCACCTTTGGTGCGGTAGACATCACCTTTGGTGCGGTATATATCAGTCTCTGGTGTGGGTAGACATCAGCTTCTGGTGCAGTAAACATAAGCCTCTGATGCGATAGACATCAGCTTCTTGTGCGGTAAGGCAGATATGGGGGCAGCTTGTGTTGGTGTAAAAAATTGTTTAACACAGTATAAAATACCCATAGGGCACTCGATGTGCTGAGGATAGCTTTGGATAAGAAAAGTGCTGACATCAAATGAGCTCGAGGGATCCCTAGTACAAACTATGGTCGACTGCAATAAAGAGTAATCAGGAAAATGATAACGAAAGTAAATTATACTCACCGCCATGGCAAAGAACCAACACAAAAGGTAAAATTAGCAGCAGTAGATTGTGCACAGGATGACGAACAAAATAAAAATTTGGGGGAGAATGATGGCGGCTGTGTCACCTACTGCCCCGCCGATAGACGGAGACAACATTGATGAGGATTATGGACGGTCCCCACCCAGGACATAGATGTTAAGAAGTGAGCTGCAGCCCCAGTAGCTCTGACTTGGACAGGAGTTAGTACGAGAGGACGAATAACCAGCATGATAGAAGATATGGGCAACCGGGATGTTATAAGTGTGTGAATGTTTGTGAGAGTCAGCAGATTACATGTGTTGGGACAACTCACCAGTTAATTTTGATTTGTATGAAAGGAAGTGAGAAAAAAGCATGAAGTTAGAGAGCGCAAAGATTGTTAAATTGTTTGTTCGTTTGTTCTCAGAGAATGTTGAATTAATCCTATGGTCCAGGTGGAATAGGATGTGACTGAATGATTCTGCTCCACTATGTAAAATATATTTGTGTCTTAAGAGGTAGTGTCCCTTTAAGAAGTTGTGTGAGGGGATCTCTCAAACCCATTCATCTTTTATGGTTTGGACATTTGTTAGAAGCTTTCAATGTGGAAATTAACTGTTTATTCTTTCTTTTCTTACAAAGGTTTGAATGAAGGAGATGTGCAAAGATGCAGCTTTGTTTCATTTTAACTTTATTGTCTGGTTGTTTTGTTCCTAATTCTTTCATTTTTAATTGATTTCAAAGACAGGCCCGGATTCCACACTGGCCATGTGGAATCCAGGTTAAAATGTCAAAAATATCAGTGTCTCTATTCCGGATATGAGATGCCAACATTACAGAGAGAAATTGGCATTTGGGGAAATTGTGAATAGACAGTCCATAATCCTCATCCTCCCATCTTGATACAACTCATTGTCTAAACTTCCCCAGTCAATGTTGTCTCCGTCCATCGGCAGGGCGGGAGGCGACACAACCGCCACCATACTCTCGCACATTTCTTTTGTTCTTCCTCCTGTGCACAATCTACTGTTACTATGTTTACCTTTTGTTGTTGGTTCTTTGCCATGGCTGTGAGCATAATTACTCAATTTCCATATTTATCCCTTTCTTGTCCCTGCCACCAAGCTTTTCCTCAGTGAGGGGTGCTTCCGCATCATCTCCTTTTTCTATGACAATATCCCGATTACTCTTTATTAAAGTCGACTATAGTTTGTACTAGGGATCCATCGAGCCCATTCGATGTCAGCATCTTTCTTATCAGTAGCCATCCTCAGCACATCGAGTGCCCTACAGGTACTTTATATTATTTTAAACCATCTTTAAGTTTCCCACCATCACCAGCTGCCCTCATGTCTGCTTTACCGCACCAGAGGCTGATGACTAAACACACCAGAAGATGTCTACCTACACCAGAGTCTGATGTCTACCTGCACCAAAGGCTCTCTGTGTGAAAACGTTTTTCCTCATCTCCTCGTTCTAAATGGCTTACCCCTTATTCTTAAACTGGATCTCGGGAACATGTTTCCTGCCTCTAGCCTGTCCAAACCCTTAATAATCTTATATGTTTCAATAAGATCCTCTCTCATCCTTCCTTATTCCATACAATCCCAGCCGCTCTATTCTATCAACATATGACAGTCCCGCCATCCCGGGAATAATCTGGTGAACCTATGCTACACTCCCTCAATAGCAAGAATTTCCTTCCTCAAATTTGGAGAACAAAACTGCACACAATACTCCAGGTTTGGTCTCACCAGGTTTGATCTCACGAATGCAGAATGACATATATGCTCCTATACTCAACTCCTCTTGTTATGAAGACCAACATGCCATCCGCTTTCTTCACTGCCTGCAGTACCTACATGCATACTTTCAGTGACTGATAAACAAGGACCCCCAGATCCCATTGTACTTCCCCTTTCCAAACTTGACACCATTTGGATAATAATCTTCCTTCCTGTTTTTGCCACCAAAGTGGATAACCTCACATTTATCCACATTAAACTGCATCTGCCATGCATCGGCCCACTCAATCAACCAGTCCAAGTCAACCTGCATCCTCATAGCATCCTCTTCATAGTTCACACTGCCACCAAGCTTTGCGCTGTCTGCAAATTTGCTAAATTTACTTTTAATTCCTTCATCTAGATCATTAATGTATATTGTAAACTAGACTAAGTGGGACCCGTTGGGTCCCATGTTCACATGGGAGGGCTGGTCCCCTAAGCAATACTCCACTTCTCCATCAATTCCATTAGTGGCCAGTGGGGGGGGGGGGCTTTCTGGAGCGCTAGTATGGCTATTGTGGGCTGAAGGGACTGGTTTCCAGAAGGCTAGTATGGACATTGTGGGCCAAATGACAGTTTAGTCACTCAAGCCTGATGTGCTAGCAGCTCACTCACGGCTGGTGGGCTAGCAGTTGACTCACAGCTAATCCTTGAAATTCCATTTCAAGCAGGGAGCAAGGCCACCAAATTCAAATGCAGTTTACTACCATTTCAATCAGGATGCAAGGCCACCAAATTCAAGTGCAGTTTCTTACCATTTCAAGCAAGTTGCAAGGCCACCAAATTCAATTGCAGTCTAATATCACTTCAAGAAGGGTGCAAGGCCACCGAATTCAAGTGCAGTTTCCAACCACTTCAAGCAGGGTGTAATGCCACTGAATTCAAGTGCAGTTTCATACCACTTCAAGCAGGGTGCAGGGCCACCAAACTCAAGTGCAATTTCATGCCACTTCAAGCAGGGTGCAAGGCCACCAAATGCTAGTGCTGTTTCATGCCATTTCAAGCAGGGTAGAACGCCTCCAAATTCAAGTGCAGTTTCATACCATTTCATGCAGGGTGCAAGGCCACCACATTCAAATGCAGTTTCATACCATTTCAAACAGGGTGAAACTGCCATAGAACCACACAAAACACCACATAAACACCACACTCACAGTTCAGTAGACATTCAGTGTGTTCAGTTGATTCACAGCTCAGACAGAGTCGTGAGCTCTCCCTCCCCCATCTTGCAGACACTGAACCACACCCAAACTTCCAGGTTTTATAATCCCTCCCCCTCCCACCGGAAGAGGCGTGGCCTTCATGGCGTGATTGACAGGAGAGAGATTCTCAAAAAAAATTTAAACATTAATAACACTTTTATTTTTCATTGATGGGAAGAATCCTCTGCACCCGATGAGCGGAGGGGGACTGAGTAAGATGGCCAAAAATCACAGCCGCAAGTATTAGCATGTTATCTATAAATCAATATACAGTGCAAACAGGAAGTAGTCAGGTTTCCACCAACAACATTTGCAGTGCAGCATTTCAAAGCAACCACCCACCAACAACATTTGCAGAGACTGAGTGAAGCACAACACTTTTGGGTTTCATGGTCCCTCCCCCTCCCCCCAGCAGGGACAGCAGAGAGAATGTCAACATTTTTTAAACATTAATAACTCTTTATTTTTAATTGATGGGAAAAATCCTCTTGTCCTGTGCAGCGGAGGGGGACTCTCCGTAAATTGGCCAAAAATCACAGCCGTAAGTGGCAGCATTTTTTTCTAAAATCATGAAATAGCAAAACAGGAAATGGTCAAGATTTGACTTTTAGTAATATAGTTAGCAGCGGTCCCAGCACCTAGCCTTGCAGTACCCCACTAGTCACTGCCTTCCATTCAGAAAGGGACCCGTTAATCCCTACTCTTTGTTTCCTGTCTGCCAACCAATTTTCTATCCATGTCAGCACCTTACCCCCAATACCATGTACTCTAATTTTGCCCACTAATCTCCTATATGGGACCTTATCAAATGCTTTCTGAAAGTCCAGGTACTACATCCACTGGCTCTCCCTTGTCCATTTTCCTAGTTATATCCTCGAATAATTCCAGAAGATTAGTCTAGCATGATTTCCCCTTCGTAAATCCATACTGACTCGGACCGATCCTGCTACTGCTCTCCAAATGTGCCGCTATTTGGTGTCAATGCCTCTTCAAGGTCTACTAATCCACCCATAGCTTCAGATGCAGGTACAGCTGAAGGGATTTGGCGCTTGTAACAATGACCGCATTAGAAGATCATCTGAGCATCTTGAAATCAATCTCATGAGCACGAGTGCAAGTAGTGAAAGATAGCCGGATGACACGGTATCGATCAGCCCACATCGCACAGAGTGGAAAAGAATGAAATGAAAATTGCAAATTAAACTTCAACTTTCCCCCCTTCCCCGACACAAAGGCAGCAATAACATATTTGCCACATGTTTAATCTTTCTCCCGAATATGCATAAAAGAGGCATATTTGGCAGATGCAAAGACGACAACCAAATTTTCCCAACTGATTTATTCACACAATAGTTCCTTGGCTTACAGGTCTCTGCAAACATCTCACAATGGTGGTCAGCCACACAACTGTGGCGTGAAAGCGAAACCGCGCGAAAACAGCAGCCCCTCCCGAGTCACGTGACTGCAGCTTCCGAACGCCGGGTTCGATACCTGCGTGCGCCAGCAGGCGCCGCTACATGGCCCTCCCCAGAATCCGCAGTACAGAAACGCACGGGTAACCGGACGGTTCGACCGGAATGCGTAGTCCGAGGTCGTGGGGCGAGTGTAACATTCGGGACCGGCAAAACAGAACCGGAGGGAAATGACAAACGCAAACGAGGGACGGGCGTAACAGAGGAGCCCGGTGAAACATAACCGGTGGTAATAGGTGCTGAGGGCAGCAAAACGGCCAGTGGACGACCTCTACGCCACGGAATGGCCACAGCCACCGGGCTGTCCTCGTCAACGTGGGCTGGCTTAAGGCGGCCGACGGAGACAAACTCCTCCCTGCCGCCCATGTCCAACGTGATCGTAGAGGTACCATTCCTCAGCACCCTGTACGGACCTTCATACACCCGCTGCAACGGCGAGCGGTGAGCATCCCTACGAAGGAAAACAAAAGCACAATCCCATAACATAGTAGGCACATGCACCATGGACAACCCATGTCGGGAAGTGGGAACCGGGACCAACGTGCGCACCCGCGCGCGATGATCAGCTAGCACCGCCGAAGCCGGGACCTCCTGATCACGGGTGGCGTGCAGAAAATCCCCAGGTACCCGCAAAACCGAGCCGTAAACCAGCTCGGCCGAGGAGGCATCGAGGTCCTCCTTAGGCGTAGTTCTGATGCCTAGGAGGACCCAAGGCAACTGGTCGACCCAATCGGGGCCGGTGAGCCGGGCCTTCAACGCTGACTGTGAAACCGCTCGACTAAACCATTCAACTCTGGTTGATACGCGGTGGTCTGGTGCAGCTTTGCGCCATACAGCTGCACCATACACACCACAGGGAGGACATGAACTGGGCCCCACGATTGGCAGTAATATCTGAAGGGACCCCGAAACGAGCAATCCAATTGGAGACAATAGCACATGCACAAGCCTCAGCGGAGGTATCAGTTAACGGTCTTGCCTCCGCCCAACTGGCGAACCTATCCATGATAGTTAGTAAGTGAGTGGCCCCACGCAAACACGGCAAGGGACCCACCAGGTCAACATGGATGTGCAGGAACCTGCCGTCTGGAACAGCAAAATCCTGCACGTGCCTCTGCACCTTGGAAGTCTGACGGGATAACAAGCGCGGGCCCACGCTGCGACCTGCTTTCGTAACCTGTGCCAGGCGAACTTGGAAGAAACCAGGGCAGAGGTGGCGCGGATGGATGGGTGAGCTACGCTGTAGATGCCAAAACACTCCACTGCGACGAGCCTTAACGACTTCCGCCCAGTTGCACTTACGTCCATCATCACTAAATGCTTCGAGAGGCTGGTCCTGGCACACATCAAAGGCTGCCTACCTCACACATTGGACCCCTATCAGTTTGCCTACCACAAGAACAGGAGTACGGAGGATGCCAGCCAGCTTGAGACCCGTTGGGCTGCTGCTAGCTCCGGATAATCCACACCCAGGTTTATAGCGGAAACCTCAGGGACCGCCGGACGGGATAGTGCGTCGACCATAATGTTCAGCTTCGCCGCCACATGCCGAATGCCAGAAGTGAACTCGGGTATGTAGATGAGGTGCTGCTGTTGCCTGGCAGACCAGGGGTCCGACATCTTATTCAAAGCGAACGTGAGCGGCTTGTGGTCCATGAATGTGGTAAACGCGTGGCCCTCCGGGGAAATAACGGAAATGTCGGATCGCTAGTTTAAGTGCGAGGAGGTCCCAATCAAAAGCGCTGTACTTAATCTCTGGGGCCCGCAGCTGCCTGCTGAGAAACGCCAGCGGCTGCCAGCCGTTACCTACCCGCTGCTCGAGGACAGCACCCACCACGACGTCCGACGCGTCCACGGTGACAGCCATGAGGGCCGATGCCCTAGGGTGTACCAGCATGGTGGCGTTGGCCAGCGATGGCCCCCGCCCTCTACGTCCTGAACCTGTGGTGGTGGCTGATGGCGAGGTGCAGGGGGAGGGTGAAGAGGGGGAGGGGAAATGGGAGAAGCCGAAGAAGAAGAGGAAGAAGAAGAAGAAAAAGTCCACCCAAGCGAGTGAAACGCAAGCGGGTGAACACTTGCCTAGATCTGAGACCACCCAAGGGGCGCCTATCAGCTCCAGTGAGGCCCAGAATGCACCTGTCATGGCCCTGCAAGGAGCTGTGGTGGTTCGGATAGGGGCAGGGAAGGTAAAACGTGCGGGTGGTAAAGTGGCAGTGGGTAGTGTGGAGGCGGAAGACCCTTCCCTTATGGAGGTTACCGTACAGCCACATGTTAGTGGGATAAAAAGGAGGCATGCGCCTGGCGAGGAAGAGCAAGGGCGTGGGTCCAAAGCTAGGGGGATGCCTATTTCGAGACCTTCCACCACT
Source organism: Raja brachyura (assembly GCA_963514005.1). The sequence goes on from OY740799.1 coordinate 47,889,048, forward strand.
GATGTGGCTGGTGGTCACGAACTAGTGTCTTCCAGGTTGGAGGTTGGGCCTCTTTCAGGGATCTTCTGCGGGTAATACAAGACCAGGTGCTGGGGTTGACTCCTCTGGAGTTGTGTCCTCTGGGCGGGTGGATGTCCCTTCGTCTCAGGGGCCCTCTCAGGGAGTTATCTCATCGGGTGCTGAGGTTAGCTCCCCTGGGTGTGTGCCCTCTGGGTTGGAGGAGGTCCCCTAGTTTTAGAGGCCTTCTGAAGGTGCTGGCACACCAGATGATATGGTTGGCTCCCCTGGTAGTGTGCCCCCTGAGACGGGGGATGAGCAGAGTCAGCCCGAGGGGGAGGTTCGGGAGCATTATTGTTCCAGTCTGTGCTCCATATCAGTGCCAGTGGAGGTGCTGGGGGGCGTGATGCCTCACTGGCTGAGTTATCAGGGGAGAGTCCAAAAGCAAGGGGAGATCCTCTGGGTGTTGCAAGTGGAGAGGGTACTCTGGGTGCTGTGGAGGTCGGGGCTGTTTCGGATTCTGAGGGTGCCAGTGCACCACGGGACCTGGGGTGCCTCTTGTTTTTTTCTTCCCCAGGCCCAAACATGGAGGGTGATGGGCGAGTGCAGGAGCCCAGCCATTCAGTGGGCGCAATGGACCCGGGCCGGTTCAGATCTCCATTTGCACTACACACAATCACCTCGATGCCTCGTGTCCACCAAAGATCCTAGGAGTCTATTCCAGGTAGGTAGTGGAATATTGCATTGTGGGAGTGCCCGTTTCTACGGGCCGGGGAGGGCAGCTGTGTCTGTGGCGCAGAGTCGGGGCCTCGCTGCGTGGGAGGGTGAGAGAGAGAGGGATGTGAGAGGGGGAAAGGGAGGATTGAGACAGAGTGGGAGAGAGAGGGTGTGGAGGGGGGTGAGAGAGAGAGAGAGGGGGAAGGAGAGAGAGGTGGAGGGAGTGGGAGGGGGAAGGAGCGGGGAGAGGGGAAGCAAGGGGGGAGAGGGAAAGTGGGATTATCTTTAGTGAGATTGCAAAATTAAGGTGGGTTTTAGAGCAATTATATTATTTCCTCCATATGAATAATATCAAACAATTGGAACTGCTTTCTTTTCCTTGAAAGCAATACTGAAAAATATGTATTCCATAGTTTGCGACGTTCATTTTGCATCATATTTTTAATGTGCACACACTTACACAGTTGAACATTAACAGGCAATCAAATCAGCACACAAAACATTTTCCAGAAAAAGGTTTTCTTTACTGCAAAAACTTACAGTATTTTATTTGCAGTGTTTGCATGCTCCTTTATAACATTTTACATAACAGTACAACTTGATTATTTTACTTCGGAGTCACGTGAGTGACTACGTGAAGAAGCCCTGCCTGGCGCATGATCGGCATTACGTCGACACTGTCGGTAGGGAAAGAGCTGCAGAGCGCAGAACAGGCCCGCAGGTAAGTGAATTTATTTTACTTCCAGGGCAAATTAAACTCCATGATGCTGGCGTGCAAAGCCAGGAGGAGCTAAAAATAAAAATGGAGAAAGTTCCGAAAAAAAAATCAACTCGGGTAAAACGGGCGTCCCGGGGTGAAGAAAACCAGTCGGGACGGCAGATTAGTGCGGAGCCGGCTCCGATGCCGGTGGCCGTTGATATATCCGATAATGAGCCTTTGGTTTCTCCACAAGCAGAAGCCACGGAGGAAATTCCAGTGACAAAGAAAAGTACAAGGAAATCTGAGAGGCCCGTGTTTTCTGATAGTGAATGTCTTCCAGATAGAAAAGCCTTATGGCTAAGAATGGATCAAATGGAGAAGATGCTCCAAAGAATCATCAACCAAGGGTCTAAGAATCCAGAATGTTCCCAGGCAGGCCCTGAGGGGTTTCCATATCATGAATATGGTGCCATATCAAATTGGGAATTTGAAACTGCAGAGCCTGGGATTGGGCTGGAGGAAGTCTCCTTTGAGCAAGTCTCAGGAGTACCAGGGCAGCAAGAGACTGATCCTGAAGGTGGTGATTTTGGTCATGAGTGCCCACCACAATACAAAATGTTATTCCAGGCGTGCCTGAAGTGGCACAATGTTTTGCTATACCTGAAGGAAGCGGTGAGGCCATGGAAGAAAACCTGGCGGCCAACATTAATTATTTGGTTTCTCACCAGCTTCAGGAAGCTGTTATGGTTGAAACAGTAGAATTATATAAAACACCTGTAAATTGTGTCTCACTGAGGGTACCTACAGTGAATCCGACTATTTGGACGCCCATGTCTTCAATTATGCAGGCGCAGGAAATACGATTTCAAAGAGTCCTCAAATTCATTTTGTCTGGCATCACTGCTTTTGGGAGGCAAGTGGAAGGTTGTGCAATGACCAAAGTTCAAAAAGATATGTTGGCATTGTTCTGTAATTCATATTTTGAGCTCAATTGTATGAGGAAAATTGCCATTTGGCCCATTTTGCACCCTAGATTTGCTGGTCTGTGCAGATCAAGCAATGTTCAAGCTCCTGGTTATTTGTTCGGAGAAAACCTGCCTAAACAAATTAAAGATAGAGCAGTGGAGTGTCTTGTGAAGGTTAATGGTTTCTTATTGGCTCCCTTTCATTTTGGGAGGGGGGTCCGCCAGGGGTGCCCTATGTCGGGTCAGTTGTACTCGGTCCATGTGGAGCCGTTCATGTGTCTTCTTCAGAGGAGGTTGACAGGCCTGGCCCTACCTGGCCCAGAGGTGGAGGTGGTTCATTTGGCGTATGCCGATGATGTACTCCTTACGTTCACTGATCCTGGTGACCTGCGGAGGATGCGTGACTGCCAGGAGATTTTCTCGGCTGCATCTTCTGTTAGGATTAACTGGAGTAAGTGCTCTGGACTTTTAGTGGGTCAGTGGCAGGTAGACTCCCTGCCGGAGGAGATGGTAATGTATGCGTGGAGCACCACGCACCTCCTCTATCTGGGGGTGTAATTGAATCCCACTGAGGATGCTTGGCCGGCAAACTGGCAAGAGTTGGAGACGAAGGTGGTTGCCCGGTTGGGGCGCTGGTCAGGCCTGCTTGGAGTTCTCTCCTTTCGGGGGAGGGTGCTGGTTATAAACCAGCTGGTGGCCTCCATGTTATGGTACCGGCTGGCTACTCTTGTCCCGCCTTCCATATTTGTAACTGCTTTACAGAAGAAGCTGGTAGATTTCTTTTGTGGAAATAGGAAGCACTGGGTTTCCGCGGCGGTCCTGAGTCTCCCGTTAGAGGAGGGCGGCCATGGTATGCGTCCTTGGTATGCGTGCGTACCCAGGTGGCGGCTCTCCATCCCGGGACTCTGCGGAGATACATGTATGTAGAGAACCCCCCCAGATGGCACACTCTGGCCACGTATTTTTTCCGTCGGGGTCGTTGCCTAAGGGGAGCCTCGCGACTCCCGGTGGCGGGCATCAGGCGACCCGCCCTAAGGGGCTTGCCTAGGTTCTATCTGGATGTGCTAAAAGTGAGGAATTTGACTGTTGTCATCCAGCGTGTTGGGGGATGGGGGGAGGGGGATGCTGTGACTGCGGGAGTGGCCGGTCCTCACCCTGTCATGGCGGGTGTCGAGGAGAGGCGTGCGCCTAGAGTGGTTCAGATAGAGCTTACCCCCGCTCCGTCAGATTTGCTCATCGGGCCTAGGCTCCGGGATATTTCTCGGGCACCGGCTCCACACAACCTGAGCCGCCTTTCTGAGATGGCCAGCATGCCGTTTCGTGATGTGAAGAGACGCACACTCTACAGAATGCTCCTGCACATTCTGCACCTCCTTGCCTTCGTCTCCTGTCCTGACACACCATGGCAGACGGTGTTACCACCCAAAGGCGGGGGAGGTCCCCAGTGGGGGGTCCCTCGACAAGGGAGTTGTCCCCCTTTACATTGGGGACCTGGGGTGGAGAGTGCTGCACAGAGCGGTGACATGTAATAAACTTTTGAGTTGGTTCACGGGCTCGTCCGCCTCATGTATTTTCTGCGGTACCAAAATCTGAAGGGGTTGTTCCTCAAGTTCTGGTTGCATTTTAGTCCCACAATCCTGGTGTTTGGACGTAAGGCAGGGAGTGGGGAGAGCCGAGTGGGGGGGGGGGGGGGGTGGGACTTCCCTGTTGGTTTGCTCCTGGTCCATTCGCGGGTCCAGGCAGCGGGCGGTCGATGGTCAGGCTAGAGTCGGCTGCCTGCCCCTCTTTCGGGCCTACGTCCGGGCGCGTGTGACCCTGGAGAGGGAACACGCGGTGTCCACGGGGACTCTGGAGGCCTTCCGTCAACGCTGGTCACCGCGTGGGGTTGAGAGTATTGTAAACAATGAATGTACTATAATGATTATTTGTTATATTGTAATTTCTGATTATGTTTTGATGTGAGGTATCATATGATTGTGTCGAATAAAGTTTGTGAAAAGATAAAAAATGGAGAGAAAACAACACAGATAAACTTTTCACAAACTAACAAAAACATACATAAATGAACGTTTAAGAAGGAACTGCAGATGCTGGAAAATTGAAAGTAGACAAAAGTGCTGGAAGAACTCAGCGGGTGCGGCAGCATCTATGGAGCGAAGGAAATAGGCAACGTTTCAGGTGGAAACCATTCTTCAGGCCAATGTAGGGTGGGGGAGGCGGGAAGAAGAAAGGAAGAGGAGCCAGAAGGCTGAGGTCTACCATATATAAATAAACATTTGATCAACTAACAAAAATAGACATACTTACATTTTTTAAAGTTCATATGACATCACTAAATGCTGGTTAAAAATTATGAAATAACATGGGTGAATGAGGAACTGTAACTGCACGCTAGGAAGAATCCCGTGCTCGAGGTCCGGTGCCCTTAATGACAGTTTTAAGAAATTTTCAAAACACATTTATATTTACTGAGGAATGCATATCGATGTATTGATGACACATTGTGTAACTACTTGTTAACTACTTGCAGTTAACAAACGCTAACAGCGGTAGTTAACAAATCATTTTTGTCTCAGAGGAATCAAGTGATAAACGATTCCAATCGTTTGCTTTTTAAAAATGTTAAATTCCAAGGCGATTTTGCTGCAACATGTTTCACAAAACATGGGGGGCATTGTCCCCCAGCTCTCAAAACAGCCTTCCCGCCCCCCCCCCCCCCCCCTGCTCCCCACCCGCCCCCAGGATTTCCGCCCTTCCCCTCCACCGGTCAGGCTAACTGATCTATAATTCCCGGTTATCTCTCTCCCGTCTTTTTTAAAAAGTGGGATAACATTATCTACCCACCAATCCACAGGAACAGATCCTGAATCTGTAGAACATTGGAAAATGATCACCACAGTGACCACAATTTCCAGAGCCACTTCCTTAAATATCCTGGGATGCTGACCATCAGGTCCTGGGGATTTATCAGCCTTCAGTCCCATCAGTCAACCCAACACCATTTCCTGCCTAATGTGCATTTCCTTCAGTTCCTCCGCCACCCTATACCCGTTGAGATCTTCAGCAGTTTGTCTTTTGTTCAAGATTCCTGCATCTCCTTTGTCTTGTTCCTCGACTCTCTGCCGCCTCTCATTGTATTCTCATTACCCCAATCCCCGCACGCATTTCCCTCTTCTCTCACTCATGCCATCGCCTCCCCTCCCCTCACCCAATTCCAGACACCTTCACACTGAACACTTATGATCAAATAGTATTTATTCCTCGAGATCTTCAGCAGTTTGGCATCGGTGGTGGGGAAGGTGCTGGAGTCAATCATAAAAGATGAAATGGCGGCACATTTGAATAGCAGTAAAAGGATCGGTCCGAGTCAGCATGGATTTACGAAAGGATAATCATGCTTAACTAATCTTTTGGAATTTTTTGAGGATATAATGATGAAAATGGACAAGGGAAAACCAGTGGATCTCGTGTGCCTGTACTTTCAGAAAGCATTTGATAAGGTCCCACATAGGAGATTAGTGGGCAAAATTGGGGCACATGTTATTAGGGGTAGAGTGCTGACATGGATAGAAAATTGGTTGGCAGACAGGAAATAAAGAGTAGGAATTAAAGGGTCCCTTTCAGAATGGGAGGCAGTGACTAGTGGGGTACAGCAAGGCTCGGTGCTGGGATCGTAGCTATTTCCAACATATATTAATGATTTAGATGAAGTGATTACAAGTAATATTAGCAAATTTGCAGATGACACAAAGCTGGGTGGCAGTGTGAACTGTGAGGAGGATGCTATGAGAGTGCCGGGTGACTTGGACAGGTGGGGTGAGTGGGGAGATGCATGGCAGATAAATGTGAGGTTTTAGTGGTCTGAGAAACGACTACTGGAGTTTTTAACAGATCTTTATTCAAAAGTTTGATATCCAGTATACAGGTTCTCCAGACACGTCTGCCCACAATGGTGGTCAGCGCTGAACTAACGCGCGCAAGTGAAAAAACGTGCGAAACGAGCATCCCCTCCTGAGTCACGTGACCGCGGCCTCCGAACGCCAGGTTTGATATATGCGTGCAGTAGCGGGCGCCGCTACAAGGTTATCCATTTTGGTAGCAAAACCAGAAAGGCAGGTTATTATCTAAATGGTGTCAAGTTGGAAAAAGGGGAAGTACAACCTAGGCTCCGGGATATTTCTCGGGCACCGGCTCCACACAACCTGAGCCGCCTTTCTGAGATGGCCAGCATGCCGTTTCGTGATGTGAAGAGACGCACACTCTACAGAATGCTCCTGCACATTCTGCACCTCCTTGCCTTCGTCTCCTGTCCTGACACACCATGGCAGATGGTGTTACGACCTGAAGGCGGGGGAGGTCCCCAGTGGGGGTCCTTCTACAAGGGGGTTGTCCCCCTTTACATTGGGGACCTGGGGTGGAGAGTGCTGCACAGAGCGGTGGCATGTAATAAACTTTTGAGTTGGTTCACGGGCTCGTCCGCCTCATGTATTTTCTGCGGTGAGGAGAACGTGTTCCACGTGTATATGGAGTGCGAGAGGTTACTGCCCCTGTACCAATATCTGAAGGGGTTGTTCCTCAAGTTCTGGTTGCATTTTAGTCCCACAATCCTGGTGTTTGGACGTGAGGCAGGGAGTGGGGAGAGCCGAGTGGGGGGCGGGGTGGGACGTCTCTGTTAGTTTGCTCCTGGGCCTGTCCAAGATCAAGTTCTGGTTGCATTTTAGTCACACAATCCTGGTGTATGGACGTAAGGCAGGGAGTGGGGAGAGCCGAGTGGGGGGGGGGGACTTACCTGTCGGTTTGCTCCTCGGCCTGGCCAAGATGGCCATTCGCGGGTCCAGGCAGCGGGCAGTCGATGGTCAGGCTAGAGTTGGCTGCCTGCCCCTCTTTCGGGCCTACGTCCGTGCGCGTGTGTCCCTGGAGAGGGAACACGTGGTGACCACGGGGACTCTGGAGGCCTTCCGTCAACGCTGGTCACCGCGTGGGGTTGAGAGTATTGTAAACAATGAATGTACTATAATGATTATTTGTTATATTGTAATTTCTGATTATGTTTTGATGTGAGGTATCATATGATTGTGTCGAATAAAGTTTGTGAAAAGATAAAAAAAGAGAGAAAACAACACAGATAAACTTTTCACAAACTAACAAAAACATACATAAATGAACGTTTAAGAAGGAACTGCAGATGCTGGAAAATTGAAGGTAGACAAAAGTGCTGGAAGAACTCAGCGGGTGCGGCAGCATCTATGGAGCGAAGGAAATAGGCAACGTTTCAGGTGGAAACCATTCTTCAGGCCAATGTAGGGTGGGGGAGGCGGGAAGAAGAAAGGAAGAGGAGCCAGAAGGCTGAGGTCTACCATATATAAATAAACATTTGATCAACTAACAAAAATAGACATACTTACATTTTTTAAAGTTCATATGACATCACTAAATGCTGGTTAAAAATTATGAAATAACATGGGTGAATGAGGAACTGTAACTGCACGCTAGGAAGAATCCCGTGCTCGAGGTCCGGTGCCCTTAATGACAGTTTTAAGAAATTTTCAAAACACATTTATATTTACTGAGGAATGCATATCGATGTATTGATGACACATTGTGTAACTACTTGTTAACTACTTGCAGTTAACAAACGCTAACAGCGGTAGTTAACAAATCATTTTTGTCTCAGAGGAATCAAGTGATAAACGATTCCAATCGTTTGCTTTTTAAAAATGTTAAATTCCAAGGCGATTTTGCTGCAACATGTTTCACAAAACATGGGGGGCATTGTCCCCCAGCTCTCAAAACAGCCTTCCCGCCCCCCCCCCCCCCCCCCGCTCCCCACCCGCCCCCAGGATTTTTTGAGGATATAATGAGGAAAATGGACAAGGGAGAACCAGTGGATGCCGTGTGCCTGGACTTTCAGAAAGCATTTGATAAGGTCCCACATAGGAGATTAGTGGGCAAAATTGGGGCAGATGGTATTGGGGGTAGAGTGCTGACATGGTTAGAAAATTGGTTGGCAGACAGGAAATAAAGAGTAGGGATTAAAGGGTCCCTTTCAGAATGGGAGGCAGTGACTAGTGGGGTACAGCAAGGTTCGGTGCTGGGATCGTAGCTATTTACAATATATATTAATGATTTAGATGAAGTGATTACAAGTAACATTTGCAAATTTGCAGATGACACAAATTTGGGTGGCAGTGTGAACTGTGAGGAGGATGCTATGAGAGTGCCGGGTGGCTTGGACAGGTGGGGTGAGTGGGGAGATGCATGGCAGATGCAGTTTAATGTGGATAAATGAGGCTTTAGTGGTCTGAGATACGACTACTGGAGTTTTTAACAGATCTTTATTCAAAAGTTTGATATCCAGTATACAGGTTCTCCAGACACGTCTGCCCACAACGGTGGTCAGCGCTGAACTAACGCGCGCAAGTAAAAAACCGTGCGAAACGAGCATCCCCTCCTGAGTCACGTGACCGCGGCCTCCGAACGCCAGGTTCGATATATGCGTGCGCTAGCAGACGCCACTACAAGGTTATCCATTTTGGTAGCAAAAACAGGAAGGCAGGTTATTATCTAAATGGTGTCAAGTTGGAAAAAGGGGAAGTACAACGAGATATGGGGGTCCTTGTTCATCAGCCAATTAAAGTATCCATGCAGGTACATCAGGCAGTGAAAAAAAGCGAATGGCATGTTGGCCTTCATAAAAAGAGGAGTTATGAATCGGAGCAAAGAGGTCCTTCTGCACTTGTTCAGGGCCCCAGTGAGGCCACAGCTGAAGTATTGTATGCCGTTTTAGTCTCCAAATTTGAAGAAGGGCATTCTTGCTATTGAGCGAGTGCAGCATGGGTTCACAAGGTTAATTCCCAGGATGGTGGGACTGTCATATGCTGAGAGAATGGAGCGGCTGGGCTTGTGTATTCTGAAATTTAGAAGGATGAGAGGGAATCTCATTGAAACAAATAAGATTATTAAGGGTTTGGATGCACTAGAGGCAGGAAACATGTTCCCGATGTCGGGGAGTCCAGACCCAGTTTAAGAATAAGGGGTAAGCCATTTAAAACGGAGATGAGGAAACACTTTTTCACACAGGTGTGAGTCTGTGGAATTCTCGACCTCAGAAGGCGGTGGAGACTGGTTCTCTGGATGCTTTCAAGAGAGAGTTAAATAGAGCTCTTAGAGATAGCGGAGTCAGGGGATATGGAAGAAGGCAGGAACGGGGTACTGATTATGGATGATCACATTGAATGGCGGTGCTGGCTTGAAGGGCCGAATGGCCTACTCCTGCATCTATTGTCTGTTGTCTACTGACACTCGTGGTACTGCAGAGCACTATGATCTTTGCTGTACAGGGATCAGCAGCTCCCCAAAAGTGAAAGCAATTTCAACCAGGAAGTGTTAAAGAAGGAACTACAGATGTTGGAGAATCGAGGGTTGCACAAAAAGCTGGAGAAACTCAGCGGGTGCAGCAGCATCTTTGGAGCGAAGGAGATAGGCGACGTTTCGGGTCGAGACCCAACCAGGCAGTGGCGGGCGTTAACATGGCATCCAAAGATCAGGTCGAGAGTTGGACCGAGGAGGTAATTTGTCCCATCTGCCTGGATTTCTTCACTGATCCAGTGGCATTGGAGTGTGGGCACAACTTCTGCCGCTCCTGTATCACACAGAGTTGGGACAGCGATGGGAAAAACTCTTGTCCGGAGTGTAGAGAGAAGTTCGTGCACCGCATCCTCCGGGTTAGCCGCGCCTTGGCGAGACTGTCTGATAAAGCGAGAACACTGAGCCTGAATCGGGAAGAGAAGGAAAGTAAATGTCACTGCAAGATACATCAGGAAGAAGTGAAGTTGTTTTGTGAAACTGACAAGACACTGATGTGTGTGATTTGTGCAGCTGGACAGGAACACGTAAAACACCGCTTCATGCAGATAGAAGAAGCTGTTGAAATCTACAAGGTAAATGCCAGCCGGTCTGGATTACATAAGTATTTATCTCCTATATTGTCTGACATATTTATTTTCTGATCTGAAACCCAACCCCAGGATCAGGTTAAATCTTCCTTCGAATCTTTCACAAAGAAGATATTGGAGATCCAGCAAATACAGCAGCAACAGAAACGGAAGATTTCTGAAGTTCTGGTGAGGTTTTTCAGTTTTGATTTTCTGATCTCGTATACATTTGATCCCTGTGACGCGTGTCACAACTGTGCACTTTTCTTTCGCTTAATAGACGAGGGCCTCAGCTCTTGGGAGAGGATGGGCAGGCAAGGACTTTACTCCTTGGAGCGCAGGAGTGTTCTTATGCACACGTGTGTAAAAGAGGGCTCGAAATTAGCGGTTGCTCTGTTGCCAATGGCAACCCACAGTCCCACCGGGCAACCTAAAAGCCAGCTTGGCAAGCACCCGGGACACCAGAGCGGGCCCCCTCTCTATCTCTCTCTCTATTTTTATTTTTCTATCTTTCTCTCTCTCTCTACCTTTCTCTCTCTCGATCTTCCTCCCTCTCTCTACCTTTCTCTCTCTTTCTCCCTCTCTCTCTCTTTCTCCCTCTCTCTCTTTCTCTCTCTCTATCTTTCTCTCTCTCTCTCTCTCTTTCTCTCTCTCTCTACCTTTCTCTCTCTTTCTCTGTCTCTCTACCTTTCTCCCTCTCTCTACCTAGGTATGTTACAAAACTTACCTTTAGCAGTGCTGCAGTTCTGCCACTGGCCGTGTGCGCAACTTTAGCGCCTTTAAGGGGGGGGCGGGGTTAAAATGGGGTTTTCCCCATGCAATCCGGAGCTTTCTGTTGTCAGAGTCCGATTTATTTTTGGAGATGTGTTCCGACTGCCGGTAAGTCCGTTTTTTTTATAAATAGCCCGACTACTTAATCATTGCAGTAAAATAAAAATTAGCTCCTAATGCCGTGAACGCCGACAACGGGGACCGATTTTACGTAGGGGACAGGTAAGTGAAAGCTGTTTATTTTTACATATAAACTTGCTTTTTTAGGGGACTTTAATCAATATTTCATGTTGCGAAACGGTGATTTAGCCCCCATATGAACTGGCAGAAAATTTCCTGCCGATATTGGGTTTAAATTCACCGCAACTGCAACGTTCCAATACATCGTGTTCCAGAAAATCCCACTCGCAAGCTGTTTAAAATGCTCATTAATTTACAGGCATTAAACACTGAATTCCTTCAATTTGGCCTATAAATTAATGACAATTAGATTTAAAAATCATGTTATATTGTGAATTATTGTGTGACTGTTAATTGGACACTTAGGCTTTACATTTTTAAAAATTGTTTTCTTAAGAAATGGATAGATGTTTAGATCTAGTAATTGAATGTTGTAATTGGCTACAATTGGGTAACTAACTAATTATATGCTTTAATTTCAGGTCATCCAAGTAAGATTGTTTCATATTTGTTTCAGAATGCTTCGATCTATAATATCTGAAAATGTATTTACGTTTAAGGAAGTTATGGGCTTTTGACTGTCCTCGATCACAACTTTTGTGTGAAGTCAATAGAAAAGCAATAGGAAGCAAGTTGCTAATTTCCGAGTATGAAAATGGCCTAACTTTTTTAATACTGAAGATATGAAAGTGAATTAGGTGTCAAATTAAACTTCTTTTTATGCTTATTCTGATGGGATAAATTGCAGACTTGATTTTTTAAATCTTAACATTTTGTAACATTGCTATTCTACCTTTCTCGCTCTCTCTCTTTCTCTGTCTCTCTATCTTTCTCTCTCTCTACCTTTCTCTCTCTCTCTATATATATATATCTTTCTCTCTCTCTCTATCTCTCTCTCAATCTTTCTCTCTCTCTCTCTCTCTATCTTTCTCCGTCTCCGTCCGCTCCTCATCCGCCGGCCGCCTTACACATGCGCACAACCACGGCCGGCCGCCTTACACATGCGCACAACCACGGCCGGCACCAAAGATCCAATAGTGAGGGTCACACAAAAAGCTGGAGAAACTCAGCGGGTGCAGCAGCATCTAAGGAGCGAAGGAGATAGGCGACGTTTCGGGTCGAGACCCTTCTTCAGACCAATAGCGAGGATCATCGGCCGTGGTTGTGCACATGCGCACTGCCACTGCAACTGGTCGGCGTCGGCCACTTTCTCACTCCCTTTGCATGTTGGGAGATCTGGCCGCCATTGCTGTCCACTCGCCGCGACCGCTGAAAACCAACGCAAAATCACTCGTTCGAACTGGAGTAACTCCCTTGGAGTAACTTGCTTCTTGGTTTCCTGGTCCTCCAAAAATATTCAAAATGGAACTTAAATAGATTTTAAACACCACCAATCAAACTCTGAAAAAGAGCAGCCTATTGCATTTTATCTGTTTATTTAATGTATATATATATATGGTCGATGGTATGTAGACACAGCAAACTTTTATCTCCTGTTATGTAGTATGTTTATATATTCTGTTGTGTTGCAGCAAGCAAGAATTTCATTGTCGTATCTGGGACACATGACAATAAAACTCTCTTGACTCTTTACTTGGACTTAAACAAAAAAGGGTTCTTGGAGAAAGAAAGAGCTACATTAAATGTAATTGCTTCTGGTTGGGTACGTATAGTAGGGTGAAGACGATTCCATGCTTTAATTGTGTGGCAGAACTCCATGGAGCAGTCAACATCTCTGGATAGAAGAAATTGGGTGACGTTTCGGGTAGAGACCCTTCTTTACATTTCCTCTGGTTTTAGTGTTTTAGTTTAATTTAAAGATACAGGGTGGAAACAGGCCCTTCGGCCCACCGAGTCCACGCCGACCACCGATCACCCGTACACTAGTTCTATAACATTGTTTACAGAGTACTATGTTTACATATTATGTTGTGCTGCTGCAAGTAAGAATTTCATTGTTCTAACTGGGACGTGAGAGAATAGTAAGATTGAACGAGAACTTACCAGTTCGAAGGTTGATCATTATTTCATGAGGAGTCGAAGTGAGGGATTTCGTGAAGAGCCCGCCGGCGCGCATGCTCGACATACTTCAAAGTAGCGGCGTGGAATCACAGAAACCAACAAAATAAATGACTTCGGATAGTAAGATTGAAGTGACTAAGATTACCAGATGAAGGTGATTGAGGGTGGGCGAGGAGGGCACGAAATCCCTCACTTCGACTCCTCATGAAATAATGATCAACCTTCGAACTGGTAAGTTCTCGTTCAATCTTACTATTTCATTTCGGAGTCACGTGAGTGACTTCGTGAAGACTTCAAAGCTTCTGTGATTACACGCCCTGGACCACGTCCATGCAGACACACCACTACCAGGGATGGATGGGAGGAACAAACTTGCTCAAATAGATCATACTGCAAAACAAGAGCATATTTGTTAATAACAAATCAAATCCCCTCATGCGGGGACATCTCCGAGTTCTTGACCTGCATTCAGCACGGCTTCTGCGAACTGTAGAGGAGCAGCAACAGGCTTGTTATAAAATCGCTGACACACAGCTTCATTAGCCCATCCTGCTATGGCGAGGATCTGGCCCATAGGCACCTTCATAATCCTTGCCATTGATGTCAATGCAGCCCTGGTGGAGTAAAACTTGAACACATTAGTGTCGATACCTGACTTACCCAAGACGACTCGTAGCCACCTGGATATCGTCTGGACTGTCACTTGATGATGAGACAAGCCGGTATCTCTCCATTCCTCTGATGCGTGCCGTCACCTTGACATAGTGACGAATACGTGAGGCTGAACACAGCCTAGCATCTGCGGGGTATGCCGGGAACTTCAGCTGCAGCCCTGTGCACCCAGGTCTATGCTGCTTTAGTAGCTCATCAACGACGAAGACTACTTCCATAGGGGTAGATATCATCCTGTCAACACATAGTTTGTGTAGTGTTTGTACCCTCTGCTGAAGTCAGCGCTAGTAACATCACCAGTTTCATGATGAGTTTGTCCAGTTGGATCCCTTCCATGGGAGACCACGTCCTGAGCAGGTTTAATACGTCCCTGACATCCCAGGTGATATTATAGCGTGGTGTAGGCGGATTCATATTGAATATACCCCGCATGAGTCTGGACACTAGCCTGTTGGATCCTACCTCAATCTTGAGATAGAATGATAGCGCGCTCCTGGCGCTGTTGATGGCACTGTAACTTAAGTGTTGATCATGGTACAACCCCGCGAGGAATTCCAGGACGTCAGTTATTGTCACGTCATCGTACGTGATGCGAGAGCGGCTGCAGTAGGCTCCCACTTCTTAATCTGCGAGCGGTATCTTCGCCTTGTTGACTCTCGACATGACGCCCTGATGGTATCCAATGGTCCGAGTTGAGAGGCCGTATTGGACTAACGGCCTGTTCAGAACCTGCAAGCCAACAAATTAAATAGCCATGGCAGGGATGCGGCTCCCCTGAGACAGGGTGAGTAACCAATTCTGGGCAACCCTTCAAAAGGACCCAAGGTTCGATTGCGCATGTCAAAGACCACCGGACACCAAGGCCGTGTAGGCCAGTCGGGTATAATAAGGATGCCCTTGGCAGCATCTGCCTGAATCTTTCGCAGTACCCGACTGATGAGGCAAAACGAGGGGAATGCATAGAAAAACCAATTCCCCCAGTCCAGCGAGAATGCATCTAGCGCTATTGCCCCAGGATCTGGTTCCCATGAAACGTATGTTGATACCTGATGGTTCAACCGTGACGCAAAAGGTCAATGTCCGGTTTACCAAATTTGGCTGTGACTTTAGCAAAAATTTCAGGATGCAACATCCATTCAATATTGTCATTGAATTTGCGTGACCTGGTGTCCGCCACAGTATTAAGCTCACCTGGCAAATAGGTAGCTGAAATCCAAAATCTCTTTGAATACACCAGAGCCAAATTGAGTTAGCCAATTTGTCACATGAAACTGACCTGGTACCACCCATATGGTTTAAATATGCCACAGCTGTGATGTTGTCTATTTGGAAACGGACGTGTGCTCCAACAAGCTTGGAACAATACACACGAAGTCCGTGGAATGCTGCCAGCAACTCCAAATAGTTAAACCCTTGAGTCAAGAACATCGTTGACTCAAGGGTGTCCCATCTGCCCCCACAACGAGAGCAATTATCTGTAGCTCCCCAGCCATTGGAGCTTGCATCAGTCTGCAAATATACCACCGGATTAGCCTCCCTGATGGGCTTGAATGAGCTGCTAATGTGACACACCCACCATTGCAACTCATTTATTGCTTCGGACGGCAGCTGCATTGATCGATCATAATGACCAGCGTTCCATTTTAACGCAGTAATTTTAGCTCTTTGCAAATTCTGACAATGCAAAGGTCCATATCGTGCTGCCGGAAACAAAGCCACTAGCTTGCCAATTACTGTGGCTGTATGCCGAATTGATGGTATATTGGTGCCAATTAAATCTCTGCACACCTGAGTGACCTCCTCAATTTTGTTAATTGGTATGGTTACCCTCATGCTCATTGAGTTCACCGTGAACCCAAGGTAATTAATTACCTGGGCAGGTCAGAACTTCGATTTCTCTGGATGGACAATGAATCCCAATTGTTGAAATATATTGACAGCAGCTGCAACACCCTGTTCAGCCAATTCCAGGGTGTGGCCCACAATAAAGATATCATCTAAATAGGCCATTACTATATGATGTCGTTGTCTCAAATAAGCCATGATTGGCTTCACCAATTTAGTGAACAATCTAGGGGCTGTGGTG
The DNA here is from genome assembly GCA_963514005.1 of Raja brachyura. The sequence goes on from OY740799.1 coordinate 47,905,092, forward strand.
AGCCCATTAGGCAAAGCCTTATACTGCCAAAGTTGCCCCATCCAGATAAATTTCAAAAACCTTCTATCATATTTCTGGATGGATACTGAATAATATGCATCCCTCAAATCGATGCATGCCATAAAGCAACCATGAGAAACCAATGATTTGGCTGTTTCAAACGTATCCATTTTAAAAATGAGTATATGTTACAAACGTATTCAAACGGGTTAGATCAATAATAACACGACAGCCTCCATCCTCCTTAGGTCTAGTGAATATCTTCTAAACAAATTCAACTGGCTCATGCACCATTTTCTCAATCCTTAAAATTTCCTTGTAACCTGCTACCTGTTCTGCAGCATATAATTTAAACATTCGACCGGGCATGTGCTGGGATGGAGGAATGTCGCCATTAATAAACTCAATTTTATGGCCCTGAATATTCTGCAACACACACTCGTCACCAGTAAATTTACCCATGCACCCAAAAACAACCGAAGGCGACCACCAACATGTGAAGTTAAACAAAGAGAAAAGAGAAAACCAGACCCCCTCACCTCCGTGGTTACCGGCGGTCCTTGACATGTGTGGGTGGCCGTGGAGGTGCTGGGTTGGCTTGAGGGCGCGGCGTCTTCGTTTCCCACCAAGGTCTCTGCCGACCCTGTCCTAAAAAAGACCCTTGGTGCTGGTCTGGTGTTGTTGTCATTGTGGAGCTAGAGGGTGGGTCCTCCTCGAGGTACTGGCAAACCCTCATGAGCGAATGTATGGAGCTTTTGAGCCTGACGGTGTGGGGCACTCTGAGAGCGCATGATCCCCACCGTCTTGGCTTGTTCGTCAAGCTCTTTGACTCTCTTCGAGAGGTCTCACCAAAGAGCTGACGGGGCGGCGGCGGCGGCGGTGGTTTGCACAATCCTGAAAACTTCGGTTTGAGCGCTGGGCGGATGCTGTTCTTGCGGAACCCGTGTTTCGCGCACAGAAGGGCCAGAGCATCTTCCTGGTCCAAATTCAGTTCGTCCCCGTCCACCGACCGCGCAAAGGCGGTAATACCGGCCGTGAGGAGTTTCAGGATCCGCTGCAATTTTAGCTCCTGTTGACGGATAGCCGCAGTGATGTTGCCCCATATTGGCGTATTGACCACAGGCACGTTGAGGGAGTTGCAGTGTGATGGAGCCTTGTGACGGCTCATAGCGTGGATGAGGACTTCTTCCTGCAGCACCTGATTATTAAGAAAGTCCACTATGGCTGCCAGTTTTGTATTTAGAGGAAGTCCAGATGAATGTGGAGCCGCGAATTTGGTCGCCACATCCAAGGGTTGCTCCACTGGCACCTCCAACGGAGGTGGTACGGGATCCACCAGAATCTCCTCGTCCTGCTGTTCCAGGCTGATAGTGATGTTGGTGAAGACGCCCTGTGCCTGTTGCTGCCCTGCTGTTGTTGACATTGAAGCAGGAGCTCCAGCAGCCGCTCCATACGGTCAATACGCCCTTCACCCTGAACACTCAGGTGGTCGGAGTCCTCCGGCTCTGAAAAGAAAACCGGGCTCCTGTCATCGGCCCGCACCTCGTCGAGGCCCTGCCGGTGCCGGTAGTTGTCGCTAACAGCCGCCGAGGCGAACTGCGCGATTCCTGCGCGGGCGTGTTCAACCGCCTCCGTTTAGCGGGAGCTGAAGCCGCTGCCACTAAGGGCACTTGCGGCGTGGTGTCGGCACCAGCCGAAGCATGGCTGCCTGGGGCCCGCGCAGTCTTGCCGGCTGCCCACATCGTGGACCTTGCCAGCGCATGGTCTCGCCCACCCATCCATGGGGGGCTCGGCGACCGTGACGAGACCCGACTCAACCGACCCGTACCGGCGTCGAGAGTCGGGGTGTGCCGGCTGGACCTCACAGCCGCCCCGGGTCTCGCCCTGGAACCTGACCGCTCCTCCGTGTCAGGCAATGCCTTAGCCCTAACAGGGTTAGGCTTCTGGGCTCCTGCCCTCCCCCTTCTCGGAGGGCTGAGTGGAACGGGCCGTGCAGCCACACGCACCCTGCTCCAGGTCGCCAGCGAGCCCGCTGACGACCTGACTACCATGGCAGGGTCCCCCTGCTCTGGTGGCACACCACACTCCTCCTCTGGAACTCCTCCGAGCTGTGGTGTGCTGGCGGATCCGGACCTGTAAAACAGGGCTTACCCCAGTCTCCGCCTGAGTCCCGGCCTGCGCTGCAGTCGGAACTGTTGACTGGGGACTTCTCCAAACATCCTCCGGTCCATCGATCTCCCATCCATGTTCTTGCTGCAAGAAAACATCGCATAGCAAGAACCACCAACTTAAGGTAAGATACTTACCTCCGTGGCCCCTTGTGAAGGGCTGGCGAGGAGCGCGCTCCTCCGTCAGCCGTCGCAGCAACGCGGTACGACGATATGTCGAGCATGCGCGCCGGCGGGCTCTTCACGAAGTCACTCACGTGACTCCGAAATGAAATAAAACACTCTTGACTCTTGACTTACATCACTAATGTGTGGGATAGAACTAGTGTACGGGTGATTGGTGGTCAGCGTGTACTCGGTGGGCCGAAGGGCCTGTTCCCATGCTTTATCTTTAAATTAAACTAAAAACACCAAAACTAGAGGAAATGTAAAGAAGGGTCTGTAACCAAAATGTCACCCAATTTCTTCTATCCAGAGAAGCTGGCTGCTCCCTGGAGTTCCCCCGCACAATTAAAGCATGGAATAGTCTTCACCCTACCATAGTTACCCAACCAGATGCAACTAAATTTAAGGGAGCACTTTTTTTTCACTTAAGTCCAAGTCAAGAGTCAAGATAGTTTTATTGTCATGTGTCCCAGATAGGACAATGACATTCTTGCTTGCTGCAGCACAACAGAATATGTAAACATAATACAGAACAGGAGATAATAGTTCAGTGTGTCTATATACATATATATATACACAATACCAAGACCATATATACACCATAATACACAAGGCCATATATATATAATTTTTTAATTTTTTTTTAATTAAAATTTTTTTTAAAACCAGCAGTGACTAGTGGGGTGCTGCAAGGCTCAGTGCTGGGACCCCAGCTATTTACAATATATATTAATGATTTGGACGAGGGAATTCAATTCAACATCTCCAAATTTGCAGATGACACCAAGCTGGGGGGTATAGTTAGGTGTGAGGAGGATGCTTGGAGGCTGCAGGGTGATTTGGATAGGCTGAGTGAATGGGCAGATGCATGGCAGATGCAGTATAATGTGGATAAATGTCAGGTTATCCAATTTGGTGGCAAAAAACATGAGGGTAGACTATTATCTGAATGGTGGCAGATTAGGAAAAGGGGAGATGCAACGAGACCTGGGTGTCATGGTACACCAGTCATTGAAAGTAGGCATGCAGGTGCAGCAGGCAGTGAAGAAAGCGAATGGTATGTTAGTATTCATAGCAAAAGGATTTGAGTATAGGAGCAGAGAGGTTCTACTGCAGTTGTACAGGGTTTTGGTGAGGCCACACCTGGAGTATTGCATACAGTTTTGGTCTCCAAATCTGATGAAAGACATTCTTGCCATAGAGGGGGTACAGAGAAGATTCACCAGACTGATTCCTGGGATTCCATGGGCTATATTTAAGAGGGAGTTGCTATATTTAAGAGGGAGTTGCTATATTTAAGAGGGAGTTAGATGTGGCCCTTGTGGCTAAGGGGATCAGAGGGTATGGAGAGAAGGCAGGTACGGGATACTGAGTTGGATGATCAGCCATGATCATATTGAATGGCGGTGCAGGCACGAAGGGCCGAATGGCCTACTCCTGCACCTAATTTCTATGTTTCTGTGTTTCTATGTCAGGACTTTCATATGAGGAAAGACTGGATAGACTCGGCTTGTACTCGCTGGAATTTAGAAGATTGAGGGGGGATCTTATAGAAACTTACAACATTCTTAAGGGGTTGGACAAGCTAGATGCTGGAAGATTGTTCCCGATGTTCAGGGAGTCCAGAACAAGGGGTCACAGTCGAAGGATAAGGGGGAATTCCTTTAGGACCGAGATGAGGAAAACATTCTTTACACAGAGAGTGGTGAGTCTCTGGAATTCTCTGCCACAGAAGGTAGTTGAGGCTAGTTCATCGGCTATATTTAAGAGGGCGTTAGATGTGGCACTTGTGGCTAAAGGGATCAGGGGGTATGGAGAGAGGGCAGGTACGGGATACTGAGTTGGATGATCAGCCATGATCACATTGAATGGCGGTGCAGGCTCGAAGGGCCGAATGGCCTACTCCTGCACCTATTTTTCTATGTTTCTATGTTTCTACATATATATACACAATAAATAAACGGATAAAGTGCAATAGGCTATTATTTTTCAGAGTTTGGAGTTTGGTGGTGTTGGGTTAAATTACATTTGCATTATTTTTGGAGGACCAGGAAACCAGAAGCAAGAGTTACTCCAGGGAGTTACTCCAGCTCCAGTGAGTGATTCTGCGTTGGTTTTCAGCGGTCGCGGCGAGTGGACAGCAATGGCGGCCAGATCTCCTACAATGCAAAGGGAGGGAGAAAGTGGCCGACGCCGACCAGTTGCCGTAGCAGTGCGCATGTGCAGGGTGGCCGATGATGCGCTGGCTGGGGTTGTGCGCATGTGCAGGGGAAAGGATGTGCTGGCCGTAGCAGTGCGCATGTGCAAGGCGGCTGGCCGTGCCGGTGGATGAGGAGCGAGCGGAGAGTGGAGACCCGGCGGCCCGAGACGGAGAGTGACAGAGAGAGAGAAATAGAGAAGGGGGGGGCAGCACAGAGTTGCTTGCCAAGCCGGGCAAAATGGGATGGCTGTTAGGTTGCCCAACGGCACTTTAGGTTGCCATTGGCAACCGGGCAACCGCTAATTTTGAGCCCTGATTTACCATTATTTCTCCTCACTTTTGGAATTCCGAAGCAGGCTAAATGTCTCTCACGCTTATCCGATTTCCATAATTATTTACAGCGCAAAAATTGACAATTTCGGCGGGCGGGTTTTAACGGGCCCGCTACGCTAGAAACAATGGTCAGTGCTTACCTGCAGTTCATCGCGTGTACTTCATTTGGCGTAACGTAGCAACAGTAAGGGTCATGGGTCGTGACCCGACTGCCGTGCAACCTCCCTATACGGAACAAGCTGCCAGAGGAGGTAGTTGAGTTAGATACCACCACAACATTTAAAAGACATTGAGGCAGAAACAGGGAGATAAAAGGTTCAGAACATATTGGACTAAATGCAGGCTGGTGGAACTAGCGTAGATGGGGCATCTTGTTTGGCATGTACATGCAGGGCAGAAGGGTCTGTTTCTGTGCAGTGTGTTTCTATGGAATCTGTGACTCTATGTAGTGCTGCTGTAGCATAATTCTGGTGATCTCATTTGAACCTAACCTCTGGTGCAGCCCCTGTGTTTTGCGCGTTCTACCTGTGACCGCATCGGATTCATTTCGCCTCCCAAAGACATGCTGGTTAGATGGTCAGTCGCTACCTATAAATTATTCCAGTGAAGGTGGGTGGTGGTCGAATTAGTGGGAATTAAATAGAAATCAGAGATCGAGCAAATGGAGCAGCAACATAAACTGATGATTTATGGAGTTCTGGTGAGGCTTTCCAGTTTCTATTTCCTAACCTTGTGTATATTTGATCCCTGTCATTGTGTGTACTAGTAGCATAGCCCTCTATAGGTCTGGAGTGTAGGACACGTGGAATGGAATAGGCTGCAGGGAATGATGGAATTGTGGACTACTTGCCTAGAATTTCAGAAGCTATTTCAGAAGAATTTCAGAAGAATTCCAAGGTAACAAATGCCACGGATTAAATGCAGGTAAATGGGACTAGTGTAGATAGGTGCAGTGGCAAGCCCGGGCCTGGTGGGCTGAAGGGCCTATTCCTGCACTCCATGTCTCAAGATTGGGTGGGCAAATGCGTCCATGCATGTCTTGAGAAAACACAGTGGAATCACATATAATATATTGATATTCACCTTTCATCTGACAGGAACAGTCACACAACCTTCAGTTAAAGATCAAATCCCAGTTTGCTGAACTGCAGCAGATTCTCACTAAGAAAGAACAGCGTGTACTGGCAGATATCCGGGAAGATGAGAAGAGAATTGTAAATAAAATGGAGGAGAATGTCCGAGAGATTCAAGAGAATTTAAATTCAATTCAGGAGGAACTCGCAGAGTTACAGGAACAGATGGATCAAAAGGACAGTGTGATATTTCTGAAGGTGAGCCGTTACACTACAGTTTGTCAAAATGAAAGTGCATTCACAAAATGATGGATGAAATTCATGAAATAAATGCCGCATTTACCAGTAATTCAGAACTGGGTAAATGGTCCGTCTGTTCCAGTGCTGTGCTGCTGTTGTCCCAAACTAAATGGCCTTGTGCATAACCTATGGGATTTCAGTATTGCCTACAGACTGCCTGGCAAGGATTTGCTGTAATCTCGTCACTGTGTGATTATTTAATATTTTCTCACAAAGGGGAAATCTCCAGGAATCATAAGACCCTGGGAAAAGTTTACCACATGGTCAATTTAAGTGGATAACTATTTTGGGGCTTTAAATCAATCCGATGCAAGGATACACTTAATAAGTCCCATGGATTTATCCATGGCCGTGTCTTACGTCATCACCACTTAAAGGGATCTATTCTTTCTCCAGTTGTCCTTTTCGTCTTAGAGAGAGCTGTACTCTCCCTATTATCCCTTTGCAGTTACTATACATAGAATCTGTGGGGTTTCTCATGTTTGTCAAAGCTATCACATGACTGTCCGACTGCTTTTCCTCTTAATTGTGCTCCTACATGCTTTTATACTCCACACAACACACTAATACACTAGAAAATGGCTTGATGACAGCAACCTATACCCGACCAGTGCCCCACACCTTTATTGGTTCCTTAATCCTTCAGCTACTGTGCGCTTGGATCTATTCTACTCTCGATATTGCCTCGGCCTCTCCTGCTCGAGTGAGCTCGACGTTCTATTTCCTGAATTTCGTATCGGATTTATTAAAGACTATGTTTCATTTCATCTTTGACCTTTTGTCTCGTAAGGAGATGCAATATTATTACTAACTACTCCCTTTTAAATATATCGATATGTTAACATTCTTTCATCATCCAATCATCCCTAACAACGTCACCAGACAATGTCCCATGAGCTGCCCAGCCCTCCCTGTAAATTACATTTTCTCAAATCATGAACATTACGTCTGCTTTCATCTCTGGTTCTCTGTCCCCAAGGCAATATCCACTTTCTGTCTGTGTGATTTCAGAGGCTTGTAGTAATTTGGGTGAAATATCTGCTAACGTGTCCTTCAATTCAGATGTGTTTTATTTATTTCAGGAGGAAGTTGGTCGGAAGAGGTAGGACATTCTCTTGACTGAAACACTATATATTTGTGAAATAAAATGTTAAAAAACTTGACACTGGTCTACACCATGCTGTTAACTATTTGCAGGGTTAGTGATAAATTTAAAACATTGTCGGTAACAGATGGAGCCTTGCAGATGAAAACATTTGATCATCATTTTTTGATGAACACATTGTGGAGAGAAATCTACGCCATTAAGCGAGGTAAAACGTGTAGTTTCCTTTTCTCATATTCTTCCATAATATGTGATGTGGACAGATACATAGTTGAATGATCGACCTTGGGTGTTATTGGAAACTCGCACAGAAGAGGAATCGGTGCCAGTTTACATCAGTCATGATCACATTGAATGCGGGAGGGCGGATCACCTGAGGGCGGGACCTACTTCTTTATATTTGCTGGTGTTGAAGAAAACAGCATCAGGTGCCCTGAACGCTCCGGTCTGTCCACTTCATTAAGGTCATGATGACTCTAATCCCACGCCCCAACTCCTCCTCTGTTCCAGTTCCACATTGCCCTCAGTCTCCAATCCTTCAAACACTCTCACACTCTTATATCAATACCTCCAGTTACCACACACCACAGCCGCCCCATCATCACCCTCCCATCATCTACCATTAAAGTATTTAAATACTCGCCCCACTATCCGCCCTCTTCCGTTCCTGATAATTCACAAATTCCCCTTCTCCGGTCTGGATAAAAAACTCCATGAATCGGATGGAATCCAGAACCATGAATCCAATCCATGAATCCAGAACCAAAAACAAGATGTGTGTTGTCCATCCGATGTTGCTGGGTGGTGAAACCCCGGGCAAAGTTAGTTGGCCGCACTGCCCCCCCCCCCCCCCCCCCGGGACTCTCTGATTCTCTGCTTCTCCCCCCAGTCTCCGTCACCCTGGATGTGGAAACAGCACATGCGCAGCTCGACGTGTCTGAGGATCGGAAGAGTGTGAGATGTACCGGGACCAAGAGGAGTCTCCCTGACACCGGGAAGAGGTTTACATACAGGAAGTGTGTACTGGGATCGGAGGGATTCACATCGGGGAGACATTACTGGGAGGTGGAGGTGGCGGGGAGTCGGTACTGGAGTCTGGGAGTCGCCACAGAGTCTGTGGAGAGGAAAGAACGGGTCACACTGACCCCAGAGACTGGAGTCTGGAGCATCGGGCGGGGGTGGGGTGACGAGTTTGATGCATTCACATCCCCTCCATCCCCTCTCCCCGCCAGTCCCATCCCCGGGAGGGTGGGAGTTTATCTCAGTTACGAGTCCGGGACAGTTTCATTTTACAACGCCGATACCAAGTCCCATCTCCACACCTTCACTGGGAATAAATTCACGGAGAAACTTTATCCTTTCTTCAGGACTTGGTATGTAAACCAGTGGCTGAGAATCTGCTCCGGTTCCGCTCCGGGTGTGTGAAAGCGTTGGGTCCCGGGACTGGCGTCAGGAGCGGGGCTTAGCCAGGGGCTGTGGGGCAGAAACCTGGTGGACAACAGGTCGGCGCTGAACGAATGGCTTCCATTTAATCCCCAAATTCCGCGTCGTGAAACAAACCCCAGTGAGCGCGGGAATAAAACCAGGGGCAATGTAAATGTGGGAAGAGTGAAATAAAAAACAACTTAAATCAGAGCTGTCGATCAGATCATTTTAATACGTTAACCGCGTCCGTCAACGTAACAGAATAACTTTTGTGAAAATATAAAGATTGAAACAATCGCATTTCCCGCGGGTTCAGCAACAGCCGCAGCCGGCGGGTCCTGAGCTGTGGCCGGGCTCCCCTTGGTCCTATAGTCCGCTGTATCCTTGTGATTACGTCGTGTGAGCAACGTTTCCTCTCCACACAAGATTCATTTTCTTTGGATCGGATCTTTGAAAGAATGGATCCGACCGAATGACTGGTTCCAGGTAGAAGCCCGTCGTGATCAGGCTCTCCATGCCCCCCCCCCCCCCCCCCCCCGTGGGATACATGGAACTGTCCGTGTTTCCCTCCCTCACCTCTCTCTCTACAACTTGATGTCTCGCTGCTACTTCCTCCTCTCGTTCACCACTTTAACTTTAGGAAATACAGAAGCCAATTTTCAGATACGGACATTCACAAACGGAGGTTAAAATCAAGCTATAGAGTTCAATCAGTCTGGGGGTTATTTTCATTATGATATACGACTAAGTGGGTGTAATTTCAATAATCCAATCCGTTTACATTTTTACCACACTGATCACCTGCCTCTTTATTCCCTTCCTTTCTCTTATCCACCATTTCAAATATTTATCGCCGCCCTCAAGCTGAGAGAGGGGGAGACAATCGGGTGTGGAGGTGTGAGAAATAGAGTGATTAACCCCCCACTGTTGTGAAGGTCCGGACAAGGAGTCTGACATTGTTATGAATGAGGTAATCAGCATTGTCCTTGAGCACCATTGATAGCATGGTATAGTGGCAGGCAAAGATGGGGATGCGGCCATAAATCACCGGATACTAGCTTTTCAATTAAAATACAAGAAACTAGGCCAGGTCAATTGCAACTGAGCGTACTTAATGAACTAAATGAATATTACTTACACACCCCTGGTCGAGAATCTGTTCATTACCATGAACATGCTATGTATGATGTGGGAGGTACTGGGGGACGTACCTATAGACTGTGCACCTCAGTGCTCTGATTGGGAAGAGCCAGAAGGGGAGGTTAAGCCAGCAGAATTGTGTGTGTAAAGGGCCTTTACTTTCCTGACTTTGGTGTGTCTCAACTTGGAGAGGCACCCGATTCTGCAGATTCGCAAATAAAGCATTTCTTGTTTCCACGATTTAGTCTCTGAGTAGTGATTGTGAGCACACACTATATATCACAAGAGGGTCAAGTGAGTTGAATTGTTTTATGTACCGAAACGAAATAATGGGATTCTTACTTGTCCCAAAGCTGAACTTGGATCCATATCGCGCCTCATGACTTTCCCTCCCTAAACTACGGGACACGCAACCTTTCGTGGTTGAAGTGTATAAGGAAAATTCCCATCTTCAACAAACTCGTTTGCAAAATACACAACTGATTCCAGACCCTGGAGGCTCCAGGAGGTTAGACAAAGCAGCTCAGAGAGTCTGTGGAATTGGAATGGGACCGCAGTTGGCCAGGCAGGATGTGTGGAGAGAGAAACTGCGTTACAGTTGCAAGTCCTTGATCGGAATTTGTCTTAACCTTGCCTAAACTGCTGCACATTTTAAACATATGTTGAAGATTTACAAGCACCCGATTTGTTCAATTAAATAATTTAAGGTGGTTGTTCCTTGTTCTCGTGCTGAATACATGGAGACCCACGAGTCAGCAGAAGCTGGGTTCTGCCTTTCTGCATCTTTTCGTCATGATTCAGCGTTCTCAGCCCTCAAAGTGGATCAACTATTATACTTCACATTGCCGTCCGAAGGGAAGGGGGGGGGGGGTGCGTTGGGTGCAATCGCACCCCCCTTTCCTCCAGAATAAAAACAAACCCCGAGCAAAAAAAAAATTTCGACCTGCGCAGTTGGGGGAAGCTGGTGACGCGGTAGCGACGTAAAATGACTCCGCCTCTCCGCGCACGCGCAGTGGGCGGGTTAGACGCCGCCATTTTCCATGCATCGCCTCGACGCCCCGGGCCTAGTTTGGGTGAGTGGGACCGTGAAATGTTGCGTTGCGTTGCAGGAGAGGGAAGCTGTCTGTTTTATATCAGGTGTGTTAAACTACCCACGAATGGTCCAATGCGACCCGCGGGATGATTTGGGAAAAAAAATGAGTACCCGCTTATTTGTGCCCGGGGCTGCGGTGCCTCCCAGCGCGGTGCATCGCCCCCCCCCCCCCGATTTATTCATCCCTCACTGATCTCCCTATCCACCTCATATTGATTCTCCTGCCATCCCCCATCCATCCTGCACTGGACCCCCAATTCATCCTGCACTGACCCCCTTTCCCATCCATCCTGCACTGCTTCCCCCATCCATCATGCACTGACCCCCCCCTCTATTTATCCTGCACTGATCTCCCCCATCCATCTTGTAATTATCTACCCATTCATCCTGCACTGATCTCCCCATTAATCTTGTACTGATGCCCCCATCGATCCTGCACTGACCCCCCCATCCTGTACTGTCTCCCCCATTCGTCCTGTACTGATCTCCCCCATCCTGCACTGTGTCCCATTCATACTGTACTGTCCCCCCATCCATCGTGTTCTGACCCCCCCCATTCATCCAGTACTGTTCTCCCATTCATCCTGCACTGATCCCTCCCACCCCCCCATCCATCGCCACTGATCGGCACTGAAATCCCCCGTGCTCTCCCCTCACAATTTTACCTTATTCAACCAACCAGCACTGATTCCCCTGCCTCGATCCATCCATTCCGCACCGTCTGTGGAATTCTCTGCCTCTGAGGGCGGTGGAGGCAGGTTCTCTGGCTGTTTTCAAGAGAGAGCTAGATAGGGCTCTTAAAAATGGCAGAGTAAGGGGATATGGGGAAAAGGCAGGAACGGGGTACTGATTGTGGATGATCAGCCATGATCACATTGAATGGCGGTGCTGGCTCGAAGGGCTTACTGGCCTACTCCTGCACCTATTGTCTATTGATTGCCTTCTCAACCAAGAGTTGGCGGCATTGGAAAACACCACAGAGTGAAACTGCAGAATGAATTCAACCTGTTGGGATTGTGGAGAATCCAGAACCAAAGGGAAAGTATAGTGTCCTGCACGATGTCAGGCGGGAACACCAGCTGCCCGCTCTGCTGTATGTCTTCTGCCTTCCACGGGGCAGACCTGCCCAAACCATTGGGCTCCACTTTGCACCCACTCACCGTCTGGCTCTTCAAGTACTTGCCCTTGCCGGCAGCCAGTCTCACCACGGCGCTCTGCTGACCCCGCCTGTCTCCCTCTATTTGACTGCGAAGGTAGCTGGGATCTTTGGTCATGAGCCTGAGCGGCAGAGAGACGCTCGACTTGGGCGGCATGCTTGCAGTGAGCGCAATCTCGCTCGGCTTCTTACTTTGATCCAGCCAACGTGAACAAACACATTTTCTCATCAATGAAGAAGCAAAGACCAGGACTTCCATTTAATCACCTGTCTGCAGTCACCTTAATCCACATTCACTATGACTTTGTCCATAACTTGGACAAAGTCGTGACGAGGTTTGCACAGTTACATTCTCAGAAAATGGAACTGGAAAATGTGATTCATGGCTAAATGGCAATATATGCTGGTCTGCCAAGAGTGTTGTCAAAGTCTGTGAGAGGAATCCTGAACTGTCTGTGAACTGTCCTCACACTTTGGGAGCCCAAACATGGCACTGCAAGAAGAGGTAGAAGTCGGGCTACCTACAAGCTGTGGAATGACACAGGCCTTGGACAGTGTTAACGAACTGAGGGCTGCTATTAAAGATAAAGTCACACTTCGAGAGACCAAACATGGCACTGCAAGAAGAGGTAGAAGTAGGGCCACCTACATCAGTGTACTGCGGAACAGCACATGCTTTGACAGCATTAACAAACTGAGGACTGCCATGCTAGATAAACTGGTCTGAGGTGCTATATTCGTGGAACCAGGAATGGCATATAGGCTAAGGCCAACGAATGCCTTTGCATTAGTAGTAGGGGTAAATGGCAATATACATCCAGGAGCACCTGAATGATTATGCAGCATCATGCCAGCATGTTTGATTGTTTGGTAAACTATATGATGAATTGTGAAATGTATGTATATTTTTATGTTATGGAATCAAAATCAAGAATTATAAATTCACATTTCAAAAATGGTTTCACAATTCAGTAGTACTGATTTTCAGTATTCCATAATAATATTTGAGAATACACGAGGTTGCATGCAAAACACTGATTTTCAAAAAATCCAGTTTCTGTGTAGTACGTTCCATTGCATTTAAGTGAGAAATACCGATTTCCCCAACAAAATACTGATTTTCAGCCATCAAAATACGGAAATGCTCGGTGAAACTTGGCAGCTCTGCAATTATTAATCTTGCCTCCACCAACATTATTTCTTAAATATTAGTCATAAATATGGTGCAAAAATGCTCCAAAATAAGGCTTGGCAGCAGAGATCATCTAAAACCCCAGCCGCGAGGGGCTTCACGCTCGTGATGTGCGCTGTGCGCACATTACTTAACATAACATTTTTATAATCCTGTCATGCTACCCCCCCTTTTTAAAAAGCTTCGTACGGGCCTGCTTCATAAATGCTTCTTGATCCTTGATGATGGGTAGCCTGGTCCGTGATGGACTGGGCTGCCTCCACAACTCTCTGCAATTTGTTGCAATCTTGTGCAGACCTGTCCCCAAACCAAGCTGTGAAGCAGCTCACAGTGCGCTTTCTATGGTATATCTATGGCCCATCAGTAAAGTAGCTGAACTGGAGTGGAAGCGAGTCGAACTCAACCCCCGAGGATCTGATCGAGAGGAAGGCCCCAGCGTGTGCCCCAGCAGTGTTTCCATTTTGAAGGAAATTATCTGAAATTCTGGTGGTCTTCGGGTAATTTTAGGGAAATGAAATCATTTCGGGAAATTTCCGCATCTGGCCCGCGAAGGGGTGTAAAGGTGATACACACAGAACTGCCGGTTTGGCGCTCAAAGGTTTAAACAGAGCTGTCAATTTAATGCATGGGAATTTAAACAAAGAGCTGTCGGCTGCAGCGTTATGGGTTCTAAATGTAGCACTACCAATGGGAGCGCTATGGGCTTTAAACATAGCGCTATAGCCACAGTGCTACGTCACAGACTGTTCTGGAAAATTCCCGTATAACAATGAGTCTTTGGAATTCTCTTTCTCAGTGGAAGTTGAGCTTTTGATTATTTTTCAGGCAGTGGTAGAATTCTGGATAAGCCTAGTAGTATTTACAGCGCAAAAATTGACCATTTCAGCGGTTTTTAACAGGTAAGAAAGCACGCGTTTCGTGTGTTAACAGTGTATGCCGGAGGCTGCCATGTCCTCCAGATGGATTGAGCTGCTCCGTGTGTCACGCCCTTTGACCCGATGACCTTACATGCAACCCCCCCCCCCCCATTTAAAACTAAAGAAAAACTGAAACGTACCATGCTGATGAATCTTGCCTGCAGCCTCTGCAGGTGCAATGCATTTTGCCGTAATAGTAAGGACTCGGTCTGCTTCGGAATGGTGGTTTACGGGCTTAGTGCTTGTCCCAAATCTGTTGGTCTCCCAATAGAGCGATATATCCATCAGGGAATGTTGCCGGCTGGCCCATTCCAGACTGGCAGTGGTGATCGTTGCCCTCGTTTACCTTCATGAGACCAGGAACCTGAAAGAGAGGTACAAACGACTCATCACGAAGGCCCATAGTACAAGAGCAGGACGTTAAGTTGAATCTATATATAACACAGGTTTGGCTCCAAATGGAGAATGAGGTCTATTTCTGGTCATCAAACTTAAGGAATGATGTGGGAGTCATTGGGAGAATGCAGGAGATATTTACTGTAATGGATTCCGGGATAATGAGTTCCTGTTCCCAGGTGAGATGGGGGAAGTGGGTCCTGGCATAGGGTTGGGAGCGTTTCGCAGCCGGTGAATGGGTGGAAGCCAATGGGATTTCACCAGTAGATGGAGCAAGGGGGTGCAGATTTGCAGAGAGTAATGTGAGGAAAAGCTAACTGCAATGGCGGTGGAAATGCAGCCTTTTCGAACTTGGATGTCCACTGTCTGACTGTCACTGATCGGCAGACAAAGTGAACCTTATTAAACTGGAATAAATGTTAAAGGATCTTATAATGTCTTTTAAACAACACATGCACCGTGTCTCCGAATATAGAGTGGCCCGATGTCTGGTGCATGGGAGGCATTGCACTGTTGTGGATTAAAATCAGACCGGATGGAGGTCTACGTTCACCAGGGGTGCCGTACGATGGCAGCTCCATCGGCAGTCTGTTCATCTTTTCATCTTTTTTAAATCTTTAGTGTTTGTTAAAAGTTTGTTTTAATGTTCTCTGGTTTGTCTTATGTGGAGGGAAGGGGATGAGGTTGGGGGAAACTTTTTTTCAGGTTCTTACCTTGCAGGAGATGTGATTAATTTTCGGATCGCATTCTCCGGGCGCTCTGCGGCCTTCCATCGATGGAGCTGGAGGCTTCCTCGAACTGTCGTGATCCCCACCGTGATCCCCCACGTGGACTTATCATCGGAGCTGATCCCTTGCCTGGGATCGCTTGAACCGCGGCCTGCGGACTTACCATCAAGAGCTTGCAGTCTCGGGAGAAGCCGAGTCAGGAGCTCCAACGCCACAGAAGGTTCGACCAGCCCCGACCCAGGGTCCGATCGCTCGGCGCGGGAAGCTGACATCCCACCGATGCGGGAGCTGATCGCCTCGATGCAGAGGACCGAAATCCCGCCGGCTACGGGAGTCAAGATCGTCTCATTAACGGAGGGCTCGAGGCCCCCGACCGCGGGAGAGCAAAGGGAAGGGACTTGTACTTTATTTCGCCTTCCATCACAGTGAGGAATGTGGAGGAATCACTGTGGTGGATGTTCATGTTAAAATGTATTTTGTGTGTTCTGGTGCTTTATATTTGTATGACTGACTTGGCAAATGAGATTCCTCATCTGTTGCAAAACATTCTTGGCTAATAAAGTACTATTCTGATTCTGATCTTGATCCCGGGCGACGTGGGAGATGCGGGGGATTTGTAACCACAGCCCAACGGGTTACACTCGAACCGAAACATCACCTAGTCCTTTTGTCCAGGGATGCTGTCTGACCCACTGAGTTACTCCAGCTTTTTGTGTCTATCTCGAGTTTTGGACTGTTATAGGAAGGATGTTGTTATGATGGAAAGAGTGTAGAGAAAATTTACGAGGATGTTGCCAGGACTTGAGGGGCTGAGCTATCGTCTTTAACACGCAGTAGGGGAATCATGAACCAGAGGACTTAGGTTTAGGTGAGAGGGGAAAGGTTTATTATGAACCTGAGGGGCAACCTCTTCCACACAGAGCGCAGAGGGTGTATGGAATGAGCTGCAAGAAGTGGTAGTTGAGGCAGGTATTATATGAACATTGAAAAGACATTTGGACAGGTACATGGATAGGAAAGGTTCAAGCGATTGGGCCAAATGTGGGGCATCTTGGTCGGCATTGGCAAGTTGAGCCAATTTGTGCATGCTGTAAGAACGTGTCACTGTGTGAGCATGTCTGACTGGATTACTACGAGTATATGAGCGTGCGTCTCCATGAATAAATCTGTTAGCATTTGTAAGTGTGTGTGTGCGTATATTTGTGTTTGTGAGTGAAAGTGTGTGAGTAAGTAAGAATATCTGCCTGCAAGACCGCTTGTGAGTGTATGAATGAGTGAATGTGAGAAACCGTGTGAGAGTGTGTACGACATTGAATGTATAATCATGCGAGAGTTCTTGATTATGTTGGAGAGTCCGAGAGTGTTAGTTTAAGAAAATAGACACAAAATGCTGAAGAAATTCAGCGGGACAGGCAGCATCACGGGAGAGAAGGAATAGGTGATGTTTTGGGCCGAGACCCTTCTTCAGACTGAGTCAGGGGAGGGGGGAGATACACAGATAATTGTAATTGTAATTGATTTGTTGTAATTGTAATTAATTTATTTGCCAAGTATGTTTTCCGTGAAAGTTGGAGAGAAGCAGCAGCCAGAAGCAGCGAGAGCGAGTATTGGCAGGAAGTAGGTGAGTAAGAGGCAAAGAAGATTTAAAAAGAGCGCCAAAGGCCCAGCTTCGAGTAATTTATTTATTAGCCCTAAAGTAATTGATTAGGTAGCAGATATAAGAAGCGCAGCTGTAGCGGAGTGACCTTGTTGAGGTGGAGTGCCTTGGTGAGTAAAGTGTGAGTCTTTGGCTCGAGAGTGTTTGTGAGGAGGCTGAGGCAAGGAGGCTACACTTTAGCAATGTTACAAAACCTACCTTCAGCAGTTCTGCCACTGGCCATGTGCTCGTCTTTGGCACCTTTGAGGGAGGGGCAGGATTAAAATCCAGTTTTCTACTGCTTGTCGGAGGCGGATTTCCTCGGGCTGCCAGCTGCTGAAGAATAATCGCTCCAACTTCCATTCCCGATTTTTATTTTTTAATCGTGAGACAATTTAATAATTAGATTAAAATAAAAAGCAAATTCTAACGCTCTCCACGCCTACTACGTGACCGATCTCAAGAACGGGAGAAAACAAAGGGTAAGTCGTCTATTTTAAATATAAACTGGCTTTTTGGGATGGCTTTAATCTAATTTTACGTTGCGAAAATGTGATCTGGGCCCCGTACGAACCAGCAGTGTTTTTCCTGCCGATATGGAGTTCAAATTCACCGTAAATGCAACGTTCCAATTGAAATAATCTATATTTTGTGTTATTATCTACCCATAGTCAATATTTTTATACTAAATATCAGTTTTAGTCCCATGTATAATGCAAAAAAAAAGTTTTGATTATATTGAGTGGATGTTTCTAGATTAATTTATGGGAATTATACATTCATTTCCTTCCATCCTGCATGTAAACTCATGACAGTGAGATTTAAAAATCATGTTATATTGTGAATTCTTGTGTGAATGGGATTAGTTTGTTATTTGGATACTTCATCTATTTTAAAATAATATTCATTTCTTAAGAAATGGAATCTACAGGAAATTCTTAATGGGAAAGTAGTGGGCAGAAAGGCATGTCATGCGTGGTTTGAAGAGCAAAAACTTGTAGTTTACAATGCCAAAATTGAAAAGAGAAAAACAAGGTGTACAGAGTAGCTTATTGGTTACAATATGAGGAGTATGATGATGCCACTGATTATGATATGCCAATGTACCAGCTAGCAACTGATCTTCTCCATAAAGACTTGGTCCACTGCTAGAAATTGTAATTTATTTACCTATTTGTTACAGACTTACAGCATATAATACAATAATATTAAAGTTCTGATCTTGAGAATATCACATTTTTGTATTTTCAAGGAAGTCTGGGTGTTTATTACTATCTCTGTCACAACGGTTAATTTTGTAATTAAGTACAATTAGGTAATTAACTAATTATATGCTTTAATTTCCGGTCATCTAAGTAAGATGTTTTATATTTGTTTCAGAATGCTTTAATCTATAATAACTGAACATTTCATTCAGTTCTCTTAATTTTTAAGAAAGTTATGGACTTTTGACTGTCCTCGATCACAGCTTTTGTGTTAAGTCAATGCAACAGCAATAGGGAACATGATGCTAATTTCCGATGATGAAAATGGCCATAACTTTTTCAATACTGAAGATATGAAAGTGAATTAGGTGTCAAATTAAACTTCTTTTTATGCTTTATCCGATGAGACAAATTGCAGACTTGATTTTTAAAATCTCAGAATTTTGTAACATTGCTATACATTTGATTGAAATTTGTGATTTTTGTCCACTGAAGAAATAGACAATAGGTGCAGGAGTAGGCCATTCGGCCCTTCGAGCCAGCACCACCATTCACTGTGATCATGGATGATCATCCACAATCAGTACCCCGTTCCTGCCATCTCCCATGATTCCGCTATCTTTAAGAGCTCTATCTAACTATCTCTTGAAAGCAACCAGAAAATCGGCCTCCACTGCCATCCGCAGATTCACAACTGTCTGTGTGAAAATGCTTTTCCTCATCTCTGTTCTAAATGGCTTTCCCCTTATTCTTAAACTGTGGCCCCTGGTTCTGGACTCACCCAACATCGGGAACATGTTTCCTGCCTCTAGCGTGTCCAATCCCTTAATAATCTTATATGTTTCAATAAGATCCCCTATCATTCCTTCTAAATTCCAGAGTATACAAGCCCAGCCGTTCCATTTTATCAACATATGACAGTCCCGCCATCCCGGGAATTAACCTTGTGAACTTACAAATGAGGGAAAAGTGATGAATTACATCATTGTTTTGTACTACTTCAATAAAGACTAATTAATCAAGAGACAATGACTGGAGGATTTGTTTTTTACTATCTGCTGTCTGAGTGCAACGAGCGCATAAGCTTTGTCTTTTTTTCTCCTTCAGTTCCTCCGTCACCCTAGGTCGTCTGGCCACTAGTACATCAGGGAGATTGTTTGTGTCCTCCTTAGTGAAGACGAATCCTAGTGAACAGAGCTCGCAATTTCCATTCCTATATACTACATATACATTACCATTTATATTTGCCACTAGCTTCTAATTAATATTAGCAACCTATAATTAGGTTGTTGTAGAATGCACATGTTTCTTCCTGAATCATAAGGAGAAATTAGCCTCACATTTTCCAATAAAACTAAGAAATATTGTAGGTTACATAAAAAGCTGGAGAAAGTCAGCGGGTGCAGCAGCATCTAAGGAGCGAAGGAGATAGGCGACGTTTCGGGTCGAGATCCTTCTTCAGACTGAACAAGAGCAGCCTATTGCATTTTATCTGTTTATTTATTGTATATATATATATGGTCTATGGTATATAGACACAGCAAACTTTTATCTCCTGTTACATCACTACCACGTCACTGTCTATATCTCTCGTTTCCCTGATCCCTGACCAGTCTGAAGAAGGGTCTCGACCCGAAACGTCGCCCATCTCCTTCGCTCCTTAGATGCTGCTGCACCCGCTGACTTTCTCCAGCTTTTTGTGTACCCTGGATTCTCCAGCATCTGCAGTTCCTTCTTTAAGAAATATTGTAACCGTGCGTCTTCCGTGGATGAGGAGGTTCATAAACTGATGAGGGGCGGGGCTATCGGCGGGACCGCCCACTCTCCGCCCATTGGCCGCGCCTGCTGCCCATCCGCCGGGTCCCGCCCCCTGGCCGCGATGATTGGCCGCTGTCCCCGCGAGGCCCGTTGTCATGGCGGCGGCGGCGGCGGGGCCTCGAGATCAACGGGTGGGAGGGAGAGTGAGTGAGGGAGAGTGAGGGAGAGTGAGTGAGGGAGAGTGAGTGAGAGTGAGTGAGGGAGAGTGAGTGAGGGAGAGTGAGTGAGGGAGAGTGAGGGAGAGTGAGTGAGGGAGAGTGAGTGAGGGAGAGTGAGGGAGAGTGAGTGAGGGAGAGTGAGTGAGAGAGAGTGAGTGAGTGAGGAGAGTGAGTGAGGGAGAGTGAGTGAGGGTGAGTGAGGGAGAGTGAGTGAGGGAGAGTGAGTGAGGGAGAGTGAGTGAGGGAGAGTGAGTGAGAGTGAGTGAGGGAGAGTGAGGGAGAGTGAGTGAGTGAGGGAGAGTGAGTGAGGGAGAGTGAGTGAGGGAGAGTGAGTGAGGGAGAGTGAGTGAGGGAGAGTGAGTGAGGGAGAGTGAGTGAGGGAGAGTGAGTGAGGGAGAGTGAGTGAGGGAGAGTGAGTGAGGGAGAGTGAGTGAGGGAGAGTGAGTGAGGGAGAGTGAGTGAGGGAGAGTGAGTGAGGGAGAGTGAGTGTGAGGGAGAGAGTGTGAGTGAGGGAGAGAGGGTGAGGGAGAGAGAGTGTGTGAGGGAGAAGTGTGGGAGTGAGGGAGAGAGAGAGAGTGAGGGAGGGAGAGTGAGGAGAGAGAGAGAGAGGGGAGGTATGGAATTTGAGAGTGAAGGGGAAGGGGAATGGGGAGGGTTGTGAGATGGGAGGGAATGAGGGGGAGGGGAGAGGGGTGAATGGAGGGACATGAGGTGTGGAGGAGGGAGGGGAAGAAACAGGAAGTGAGAGGGGAGGAGAGGAGGAGGGGGGGAGGGGGGGGAGGTAGGAGGGGTGAGTGGACCCTCACGAACTGCTGCTTCTTCCTCCCGCAGGCAGACGCTGCCCCCTCCTCACGGCCTGTGATCCCCACCCCAGTGATGGAGCGTCAGGCCCCGGGGAGCGCGGTCACTGACTACCATGTGCTGCAGGTGATCGGACAAGGCTCCTTCGGCACCGTCTACAAGGGTCGCAGGAAGTTCAGTGGGCAGGTGTTGACCCCTCGCGCTTCACCCCCGATCATCACCTTCCCCCCCTCCCCCCTCACCCTCACCTACCCCCCTCACTGGCCCCCCTCCCTCTCACCCACACCCTCCCCCTCACCCCACCATTCTTCCCCTTCCCCATCACCCACCCCCCTCCCCTCACCCACCATCTCCCTCACCCACCCCCTCTCCCACCCCACCCTCATCCCACACCCACCCTCCCCCTCCCCCACCAACAACCCTCCCCCTCACCCCACCCCACACCCACCCTCCCCCTCCCCACACCAACCCT
>OY740799.1:47926772-47936772 GCA_963514005.1 Raja brachyura
CCCCCCCTTCCCCTCGTCCCCCCCTTCCCCTCGTCTCCCCCTTCCCCTCGTCTCCCCCTTCCCCTCGTCTCCCCCTTCCCCTCGTCTCCCCCTTCCCCTCGTCTCCCCCTTCCCCTCGTCTCCCCCTTCCCCTCGTCTCCCCCTTCCCCTCGTCTCCCCCTTCCCCTCGTCTCCCCTTCCCCTCGTCTCCCCTTCCCCCGTCTCCCCCTTCCCCCCGTCTCCCCCTTCCCCCCGTCTCCCCCTTCCCCCCGTCTCCCCCTTCCCCCCGTCTCCCCCTTCCCCCCGTCTCCCCCTTCCCCCCGTCTCCCCTTCCCCCCGTCTCCCCCTTCCCCCCGTCTCCCCCCTCCCCCCGTCTCCCCCTTCCCCCCGTCTCCCCCTTCCCCCCGTCTCCCCCTTCCCCCCCGTCTCCCCCTTCCCCCCGTCTCCCCCTTCCCCCCGTCTCCCCCTTCCCCCCGTCTCCCCCTTCCCCCCGTCTCCCCCTTCCCCCCGTCTCCCCCTTCCCCCCGTCTCCCCCTTCCCCCCGTCTCCCCCTTCCCCCCGTCTCCCCCTTCCCCCCGTCTCCCCCTTCCCCCCGTCTCCCCCGTCTCCCCCTTCCCCCCGTCTCCCCCTTCCCCCCGTCTCCCCCTTCCCCCCGTCTCCCCCTTCCCCCCGTCTCCCCCTTCCCCCGTCTCCCCCTTCCCCCCGTCTCCCCCTTCCCCCCGTCTCCCCCTTCCCCCCCGTCTCCCCCTTCCCCCCGTCTCCTCCCCCTTCCCCCCGTCTCCCCCTTCCCCCCGTCTCCCCCTTCCCCCCGTCTCCCCCTTCCCCCCCGTCTCCCCCTTCCCCCCGTCTCCCCCTTCCCCCCCGTCTCCCCCTTCCCCCCGTCTCCCCCTTCCCCCCGTCTCCCCCTTCCCCCGTCTCCCCCCTTCCCCCCGTCTCCCCCCTCCCCCCGTCTCCCCCCTCCCCCCGTCTCCCCCCTCCCCCCGTCTCCCCCCTCCCCGTCTCCCCCCTCC
Source organism: Raja brachyura (assembly GCA_963514005.1). The sequence continues at coordinate 47,927,762 of OY740799.1, forward strand.
CCCCTCCCCCCGTCTCCCCCTCCCCCCGTCTCCCCCTCCCCCCGTCTCCCCCTCCCCCCGTCTCCCCCTCCCCCCGTCTCCCCCTCCCCTCGTCTCCCCCCCTCCCCTCGTCTCCCCCTCCCCTCATCTCCCCCTCCTCCCCTCGCCACCCTCTGCCTCCCCTTGTCTTCCCCACTGCTCAGATCCCCTCACTGCTCGTCTCCCGTCCCCACCCCCTCCCAGCTCATCCTCACCCCCTCTCTGACCCGCCCCTTCACTCCCTCTCTTTCTCTCTCCTGCAGCAAACGTGGGCTCTCCCCCTTCTCTCCGAGGTTCTCGCTGTACTGACCGCCTATTTTGCCGGTGATTTCTCCGTGGACTCCGGTAGCGGGTAAGAAGCTTCCCCTCAACTCCCCTCTGCGCCCTGTCACCACCCCCGTGTTCCCTCTCCCACTCCCATCTCCCCTCACTGACCCCATCTCCCTGACATCTATTCGATCCTCACACACAGACACACACAGACACATGGATGGACGCACGTACGCACGCTCTGAACTACAATAGACTATTATTATTACTATTACACTGTTATTGGGTTTTTTTTGTGTGTGTGTGTGTGTGTGTGTATATCCCGTTGGGTCCCATGTTCGCACGAGAGGGCTGGTCCCCCTACGCAATATTCTACCTCTCCACCAATTTCTTCTCTCCTAGTATGGGTGTTGTGGGCCAAGGGGACTGGTTTGCAGAGGGCTAGTATGGATATTGTGGGCCAAATGGATTGGTGGGCTGGCAGGTCAGTCACTCGAGGCTGGTTGGCTGGCAGCTCAGTCACTCGGGCCTGGCATGCTGGCAGCTCAGGCCTGGTAGGCTGGCAGATAAGTCACTCAGGCCTGGTGGGCTGGCAGCTCAGTCACTCGGGTCTGGTGGGCTGGCAGCTCAGTTACTCAGGGCTGGTGGGCTGGCAGCTCAGTCACTGTCGGCTGGCAGCTCAGGCCTGGTGGGCTGGCAGCTCAGTCACTGTGGGCTGGCAGCTCAGGCCTGGTGGGCTGGCAGCTCAGTCACAGGCCTAGTGGGCTGGCATCTCAGGCCTGGTGGGCTGGCAGCTCAGGCCTGGTGGGCTTGTAGCTTAGGCCTGGTAGGCTTGCAGCTCAGTCACTCAGGCCTGATGGGCTGGCAGCTCGGTCATTCAGGCCTGGTGGGCTTGCAGCTCAGTCACTCATGGCTGGTGGGCTGGCGGCTCAGTCACTCACGGCTGGTGGGCTGCAGCTCAGTCACTCACAGCTGGTGGGTGACTGTCGACTCGCTCACAGCTGGTGGGCTGGCATTCGACTCATGGCTGGTGGGCTGGCAGTTACTCACGGCTGGTGGGCTGACAGTTGACTCACTCATGCCTGTTGGGCTGGCATGTGGTTCACACACACCCTCTATTACACACACCCTCCATCACACACACTCCATCTCACACACAGACATACACACACACACTCACATACACACACCATCTCTCACACGATACATCACACATTCTCACACTTAAAACATATATTTAACAGTAAAACTCTCTTGAATCTACTCAGGCGGTTGAGCGCGGCCTCTCCCCTGACCAACCCTTCAATTCAGTTCAAGCAGCACAGTGCAGACCAACCATTTCATTCAGTTCAAGCAGCACAGTGCAGTTCACTCACGGTGTAGACTCACAGTTCTGCACTCAACTCACTCACGGTCTTCCGGGATGACTGACTGATGTCCGTTCTCCGGGGCTTTATTCTCCTGGCCCCCCGGAAGGGGCGTTACCTTCATCATTGATGAATGACAGGTGAGAAGACCAATCTGCTGATCTCATGATTTTTGTAAGTCATGAGATTGGGGAAAAAAGCCTTGGGGCGGTTGGAGGAGAGGATGGTGAGTAAGATGGCGAAAAAATCATAGCGATATATGGCAGCAGTTTTTCTAAAATGTATTTACAACGGAGACAGGAAGTGGTCAAGAGGAGACTTTTAGTAATAGTAGATATATATACATATATATATAGGTTGCCAGGAGGTCCTAGTGGGTTGCCAAGAGCTCGAAGGTTCTCGTAAGTTGTAGCCGGTGTGGACCGGTGAATTTCATTGGCTCTTTGGGGAAAAAAAATGAAGCAGTAATTTTCAGATAAACGACCGGGAATGTTAATGTCTGCTGAGCTTCACAGCTGTGTACCTGGCTTCTTAAACGTTGTTTCCACTAATCTCCCTTCTCCCCCCCTCTTTTAAAGGACTTACCGTACACTGTGCTTTAGCCATCTTAATTACAGTGCCTACCTTCCTGTTCATCGTGGTGTGCATCTGTATCACCTTGGCTTTGCACCGTGTGAATTTAGAAACATAGAAAATTGGTGCAGGAGGAGGCCATTCGACCCTTCAAGCCAGCACTGTCATTGCTCATGGCTGATCGTCCCCTATCAATAACCCGTGCCTGCCTTCTCCCCATAGCCCTTGACTCCACTGGCCCCTAGAGCTCTATCTAACTCATTCAGATTTCATATCTAACTCATAATTTAATTCAGATAGCGCTCCCCCGCTTGCTCTGTCACCCGCCTGCATAACGGACTGGTGAAGGAAGCGATATGTGTGTGTGTGTTCCACAGTCGCCTGAAAAATCGCCTAAGTGGAACAGGCCCATCAGGCTTGAGAGTGCTCAGCGAGGAGGCTGAGGAAGATAGGCTACATTTGAGTAGAAATTTGTGATTTTTTTTGTCCACTGAAGAAATGGCAGGCAAGTTGGTGCAGTGTTTCCTGCAGGAAGTGGGAAGTCATGGATATTGGTGCTTCTGGAAACAACACCTGCAGCAATTGTGTCCAGGTGCAGCTCCTGAATGAATCTCAGGGCCATCTGGGAAAATGAGAGTTTCCTGGACAGGACCGACAGTGAGGTGGTCACGTCCAGGATACAGGAAGAGCGAAGTGGGTGACTGTGAGAAAGAGGAGTAAACGTGGAGAGCAGGAGACCCCGGTGGCTGAACCTACTGAAAACAGGTGCAACCTCTTGGGAGCGGACGACACAACAAGATTGAGTTGTAGCCAGGGCTGTGATTCCAACCCTGGTGCCGAGGCTCAACGGGGAAGCGTGACGTCAGGCAGAGCCATAGTGGTGGGAGTCTCCATCGTCAGAGGTGCGGACAGGAGAGTATGTAGCAGCAGGCGAGACTCCAGGATGGCGTGTTGCCTCCATGGTGCCCGGGTCCAGGACTTCTCGGAGCAACTGCACGGCATCCTTAAGAGTGAGGGGGAGCAGCCGGAGGTTGTTGTGCATGTTGGCACAAATGATATGGGTCGGAAGAGGAAGGAGGTCTGCAACAAGAATTTATGGAAATGGTTAGAAGACTGAAAAGCAGGACCTGCAGCGTAGTAATCTCAGGATTGCTTCCAGAACATCGTGCGAGTGTAGGTAAGAATAGGAAGATAGGAGAAATGAATGTGTGGCTGAGGAGTTGGTGCAGGGGGCAGGAATTCGGATGTGTGGATCATTGGGAACTCTTCCGGGGCAGGACCTGTATAAAACGGTCGGGTCGCACATAAACTGGAGGGGGACCAACATCTGAGCAGGAAGGTTTGCAAATGCTACACGGGAGGGTTTAAACTAGATTGGCAAGGGGATGGGATCTCGTGTAGGACAGATTTAGTGGACAGAATAGGCAGGTGAAAGGCAGAGAGCGAGGAAGGAGAGTTGGTTTAAACTGCACATATTTTAATGCAAGGGACCTGACGGGTAAGGCAGATGAACTTAGGGCATGGATAGGTACGAGCAACTGGGGCGTTGTGGCCATGAATGAAACCTGGTTTCATTCATTCAAACCAGGGGGAACATTGGGGAACATTAGAGGAAGAGACTGACTCTGGTGCCTTCCCTCACAGTGGGAAACCTAGATCCTGCTGTGTGGGGATGTTTTATGTTGAATTCTATCAACTCTATGTTAAAGAAGGAACTGCAGATGCTGGAGAATCGAGGGTTACACAAAAAGCTGGAGAAACTCAGCGGGTGCAGCAGCATCTAAGGAGCGAAGGAGATAGGCGACGTTTCGGGTCGAGACCCTTCTTCAGACTCAAGAACTTCAGACTCAGACTTCAGTCTGAAGAAGGGTCTCGACCCGAAACGTCGCCTATCTCCTTCGCTCCTTAGATGCTGCTGCACCCGCTGAGTTTCTCCAGCTTTTTGTGTAACCCTCTATCAACTCTATGTTGTGTTCTATATTTTTACTGTATGGCTGTATGGTGATATCATTTCACTGTGCCAATTGGCACATGTGACAAATAAATGTATCTTGTATCTTGTATCTTGGTTAAGGGAAGGGCAGGACTGGCAGCTCAATGTTCCGGGGTGCAGGAGCTTCAGGAGAGACGGGTGAGGGAAAAAGAGGAGGGGGATTTGCATTGGTGGTTAAGAGGATGTCACGGCTTTGTTCAGAGGTGACATTACGGATGGTTCATCTAGTGAGGCTGGATGGGTGGAGCTGAGGAACAAGAAAGGGATGATCACCTTGTTGGGGTGTACTACAGAACCCCGAATAGTCAATGGGAATTAGAAGAACAAATGTGCCGGGAGATTGCAGACAGCTGCAGGTCAAATAAGGTTGTTGTAGTAATAATAATAATAATGGATTGGATTTATACGGCGCTTTATCTAGATACCCAAAGCGCTTTACATCGCATTATTCATTCACTCCTCAGTCACACTCGGTGGTGGTGAGCTACTTTTTGTAGCCACAGCTGCCCTGAGGCAGACTGATGGAAGCGTGGCTGCTAATCAGTTAATCAGCGGTAGCTAATCAGCTAATCAGCGCCTACGGCCCCTCCGACCACCACCAATTACTCATACACATTCACATTGTAGTAGGGGATTTCAACTTTCCTAATATAGACTGCGTGAAGGATTCAGATGGGGTGCAATTCCACAAAAGTGTGCAAGAGAGTTTTCTTAAGCAGTATGTAGAGGCCCCCACACGTGAGTGGGCAACACTGGATCTAGTATTGGGAAATTCCCCAGACTCAGGAACAGCTTCAACCCCAGAGCTATAGCTGCTCTGAACCGGCCCTGCTGAGTGCCCCCCAACCCCATGAACTGTCCCCCTCGGATGGTCACGTCGCACATCGACCCGACACAGACACATTTGCACTTCTGACTGTTTTACTGTTCTTTTATAAATCATGTTTCTCGGGGTATCTAAATATACATTTTATTAGTTGTTTAAGTTATGACATGGGATGGATGCTGCATACCAAATCTCGGTGCACATATGTGCAATGACAATAAAATATATGATTATATTATTATTATTATTGGGAAGGGCAAGTTAAAGAAGTGTGTGTGGAAGAGCCTTTTGGGACCAGTGACCACAGTTCCATTAGGTTTAAGATAGCTGTGGATCGGGACAGAGAGGGTCCACGTGTTCAAATGCTCAACTGGGGGTAAGGCCAACTTTGAGGGTATGAGAGATAGTCTCGCTCAAGTTGACTGGGGCAGGGTATTAGAGGGGAAAGGAACATCAGCCAAGTGAGATGTAGAAAGCTCAGGATGTGTACGTCCCCGTAGAGTGAAGGGCAAAGCAGCAAACGTAAGGGAGCTCGGCTGACGAGGGAAATTGAGACGTTAGTCAAAAACAAGAAGGATGCATGGACAGGGATAGGCAGCTGGGATCAACTGCATCCCTGGCGGAGTTTCGGAAGCCAAGGAGTAAAAAGGAAATCAGAAGGACAAAAAGGGGCCAGGAGATAGCTCTGGTGGGTAGCATTAAGAAGAATCCCAAAGGATTTTATAAATACACTAGACCAAGTGGGACCCGTTGGGCCCCGTTCCCCCAGCTCAATATTCCACCACTCACCTGTTCCCCCAAATCAATAGTCCACCACTCACCCCTTCCCCCAAAGCAATGTTCCACCACTCACCCATAGCCCCCAACTGCGCAGGTGTGGCTCAGCACTCCCTCCTCCTTCTCTTCACCCTCCCGCTTCTTTCCCCTCTCCACCTCCACTCCCTCACTCACCTCTCCCTCCCTCTCCTTTCCCCTGCCCACACACTCCCTCTCTCCCTCCATAACCCCTCTCCCCTCCCTACCTCCTCCTCTTCTTCTATCTCCCTGCTGCCCCACTCCTCACCTCTCCCCTATCCCACTCCCCCACTAAACACAATGTTTAAATAACATTTCTCCTCCTCCCATCCTCCACTCCCTCCCTCTCCTTACAATAATGTAACAAATCTCTCATTCCACTGAGTGTTCTGTCATTTGGTAACATTGTAACAGGCAGGGCAAGTTTTAAAATGAAAAGTTTGATTTTTTTGAAGTGAAAACCTTTTTTTAAAGTTTAAAATATGAATAACTGTTAAAATATAACATCAATCTGAATGGAATGCTGCTGTGTTTTTTAGAATAGATTTTTAAAAATGTAAATTAGATCCCATTGTGACATCATGTGCTACTAACTGCCCGTGCAGATGAAAGATTTTTTTCAAAGTGGGGTTTTGAAGTTTAAAATGTGAATAACGTAAAATATACCATCTCCTGATTTGATATAACTTGATGCAACACACCACAGGACAATTGTGAGCTAGGTGGTCCAAATATTGTTGCGTTCTAGTGTACTGTTTTGGCATAATTTCAGTCATGATGGACAGAGAGACAAACAAGATGAGAGTTTTAGTACTATATACTAGACCAAGTGGAACCCGTTAGGGCCCGTTCCCCCAACACAATATTCCACCACTCACCCATACCCCCACTGTGCAGGGGTGGCTCATTTCCCCTTATTCTCCCTCCCTCATTTTAAACTTAAAAAAATCCAATTGCACTTGCTGCCAGGACTCAGTGTCTTGTGATTTTCAACATTTTAACGGGCAGGGCCAGCAATTGCATTTGGATTTTTTACAGTGAGAAGTGAAGTGAAATGATAAATTTGTAAAGTTTAAAATGTGAATAATTTGTAAAATATACCATGAATCTGAACAAAACTTGATACAACACACCACAGGACAATGGTGAGTAAGGTGTAGCACTATCTTGTACTGTTTTGGCGTAATTCAGGGCATGACCCACAGACAGACACGCAGACACACAGACTCACAAAAAGACAAGGGTTAAACAAAAAGCTGGAGAAACTCAGCGGGTGCAGCAGCATCTAAGGAGCGAAGGAGATAGGCGACGTCTCGACCCGAAACGTTGCCTATCTCCTTCGCTTTTTGTGTAACCCTCGATTCTCCAGCATCTGCAGTTCCTTCTTTAACACTCACAAACAGACAAGATGAGAGTTATAGTAATATACTTGACCATGGGACCTGTTGGGCCCAGTTCCCCCAACGTAATATTCTACCAACCACCCGTTCCCCCAACGCAACCTGTTCCCCAATGCAATATTCCACCACTCACCCATAGTCCCCAACTACGCAGGTGCGGCTGACCTTTTTAAAGTGTAAAATGGCAATAACTTGTAAAATATAAGATACATTTTAACGCATCTCAATCTCCCTCTTCAGTCCCCTATTCACCATCTCCATTATCATCCCTCCCCCCACCCTCCACCAACCCTGCTCTGCTTCCTTCCCTCCCCCTCCCTCCCCTCGTCTCCTCTCTCTTCCCCCTCCCCTCCTCCATTACCTAGCCATCCCGCTTCCTACCCCTATCCTCCTCCATTCCACCACTCCCTCCCCCTCCTCTTTCAGTTAACACATGTGCGAATTTTAAAATAACTATGTCAGTCAGTCACTTTTTGAAAACGGACTCTCCCTCCCCGCGGGCCCGAAATGCCGCCACCCCCCCCCACCCCCCAGACCTCGCTCCAGCCTCAGCTTGCGGTCATTTCAAATCTTTACAATTATTTTAAAATCCGCACGTGCGGATAACTGAAAGTCTCCCCGCTTGTGCGGATTTAAAAATAACTGACAGAAACTCAGTCACTTTTTGTGGCTGCGGTCTGGAGGGAGAGGGAGAGGCCTCCCCGCGGTCCCAGTGCAGCGGCCCCTGGACCCCGCACCGGTTCATCGGCTCAAACCCCAGCCCATTGTCCGTGTTTGTGTTCAGCGTGCTTTTATCGGGAACAGCGAGTTTTTTAAAAGTATAAATGAGATCCAATTGTGTCGTCATACGCTGCTAGCGGCAAGTGGGGGCGCTGTTTTAAATTTTTTAAGTTTAAAATGTGAATAACTTGTAAAATATACCACCAATCTGAATGATATTTGATACACCACACCACAGGACAATGATGAGTAAGGTGGTCCTTAGCAGCACCTGGTAGCACTATCGTGTACCGTTTTGCCGTAATTTGAGGACATCACTGAACGGACATCACAGACACAGACAGACATATAAACAAACAACATAAGAGTTTTAGTAATATACTAGACCAAGTGGGACCCATTGGGCTCTGTTCCCCCAACGTAATATTGCACCATCTCACTCTCCCTCTTCAATCCCCTATTCCCATCCTCCATTATCCTCCCTCTCCCCACCCTCCATCAACCATCCTCTGCTTACTCCCCTCATCCCTTTCCTCCCTTCCTCCCTCTTCCCCTCCCGTCCTCCATTACCTCCCCATCCCTCTTCCTACCTCTATCCTCCTCCATTCTCCCTCAACCCCCAGCACTCCCTCTCCCTCTCCCCCCTCCCCCCCTCCCCCCCTCCCCCCCTCCCCCCCTCCCCCCCTCCCCCCCCTCCCCCCTCCCCGTCTCCCCCTCCCTCTCCCCGCCTCCCCCTCCGTCTCTCTCTGCCTGTCTTTCTCTATCTCTTTCCCCGGAACGCCGCCGCCCCCAGACCTCGCTCCAGCCTCAGCGCTGCGGACTTTCAGTTATGCGCACGTGCAAATTTTAAAGTAACTTAAAGTGAGTCTCCCTCCTCCCGCTGGTTACCTCCCCCTCCCCCTCCGCGGCTCCGCACTCATGGCATTTTTAAATAGCTGAAAGTCAGTCCGTGAGTTTTTGAGGCTGCCGTCTTGAGCCGCGTGAAGGGTGGTCTAAACATGGTCGCGCTATTGTGTACCGTTTTGGTGAAATTTAATGACATCACCAAA
>OY740799.1:47941772-47964272 GCA_963514005.1 Raja brachyura
GAAACTTGCGCTGCACATGCGCAGTAGACTGATGCGCATGCGCAGTGCAGCAAAGGCAGAATTTCTGCTGCCTTCAGCCCCGCTTGAAACTGACGGCTTCAGGCAGCGCTGACGGCACGTGGGCTGCGCAGACCTTCCCGTGTTACAAGCGCTGCAGATGAAAGGCACGGAGAATGATGCCTACCTAAGAGATCGGTCTCTTACATCGGCATAATTCCCCATGCCTTTATTATTTATATTTAGTTATTACTATGTTATAATTTTAGTCAGGGTAGGCAGTGCCTACCTTGCCTACCCTGACGGCACGTGCCTGGGTAACAGAGACCAGAACTGTGCACGGTGCTGTCGGTGTGGGTCTGACCCAGAGATACATTGACGGGGAGCTGTCTCCACTGTGGGGATGTGGTGATAGGGGAGATGGGGCAGGTAGAACGGCAGGGTGCAGCCCCGCTCGGTACCACAGTAAACCTCCCTTGTTGCCGCAGGTTGTCGAGGAGCGGCGGCGGGGGGAGAGGGCGCTGGGGAAGTGTACACAGCAGCGCTGGCTGCCATGTGTCACGTCACACCCAGAGAGACCTGCTGTCAGCCAGCCAAACACCAGGTAGTGTCACAGGCAGCCGGGGGAAGGGGGCTGCGGGGGCTGGCAGGGTCTGTGGGGAGGGGGGGGGTCTGCGGAGACTGGTGGGGGTGCTGGGGAGGGTGGGGCTGCGGGGACCGGCGGGGGCTGTGGGGAGGGGGCTGTGGGGAGGAGGGGGGCTGCGGGACCTCTGTGCTGTGGGGACAGACGGGGACTGCAAGCTCCTGGTGAAAAGGCAGCAGGGTGCATACTTGTCCAATTGCCATTTTAATGCTGTTATTGCTCTGACCTGTACCTCTGGCAGCTCGTTCCATGTACCCACCACCTTCGGTGTGGAATAGTTATCCCTCAGATTCATATTAAATCTTTCCCCCCTCTTCTTAAACCTAATATTTCTTGCTTTTCTGCAAACACACTCTGCATTCACCCCATCTATTCCCCTCATGCTTTTATACACTTCCAGAAGACACTGGTCGGCATAGAGGCGCAGCAGGTAGAGCCGCTGCCTCGCTGCGCCAGAGGCCCGGGCTTGATCCTGACCTCGGCTGCTGTCTGTGTGGAGTTATCATGTTCTCTCTGTGACTTCGCGGGTTCCTAAGGATGCTCTCGATTCCTCCCACATCCCATAGACTTGTGGGTGTGTAGGTCAATTGGCCTCTATAAATTCCCCTTGGTGTAAGAGGTTGATTCAAAAGTGGGATAACGAAGAACTGGTGTGAACGGGTGAGCGATGGTCAGCATCGACTCGGTGAGCCGAAGGGTCCTTTTACATGTTGTATCGTTTAATCAATCTAAAGGATCTGTTTACATGGACATAGAACATTACAGTGCAGAAACAGGCCCTTGAGACGACATGATGCCAAATTAAATGAATCACTGCCAACACATGATCCATATCATCCCACTCCCTGTATATCCATGTGTTTGTCTAACAGCCTCTTCAATGCCACTATCATATCTGCCCCCACCCCTGGCACACACAGAATCAGGCTCTTTGGCACTCGTCAATGATGTCCAAGATATGCTGTTTTCTATATGTCCCTCTAAACCTAACCTATCCATATACCTGTCCAAATGTCTTTTAAAAGCTTTTATTGTACCTGCCTCAAGGCAGATGAACAGCTTGTTCCTTAAACCCACCATCCTCTAGGTGAAAAGGTTGCCCCTGAGTTTCCTTTTACATCTTTTACATCTTTTCCATTTCAGCTTAAATCTATACCCTCTGGTTCTATATTCCCCTATCCTGGGTAAATGTAGTTCCGACTTCACCGTCCCTGACCCTGGACCCAGGCTCGTCCTTGGTTTCACCGGCGGCTTCTTTATCCGCCCCATCCCAAGCCCCAGGCTCGGCCCTCACTCCAGCTCCATTCTCGGCTCCAGCTCAGGCCCAGTCGCCGGGCTTGGCCCGCAGCAGCAGCCTCGCCACCAGGCACCGGGCGGCCGGCAGGGATGTACAAGCCCAGGAACCTGAAGTTGTTGCCTCTCTCCACCGCTGACCCGTCCATGAAGACAGGTTGGTGGATCCTGGGCTTTCACTTACTGGGTCAACATCAGCTCCAGGGTCTTTGTGACACTGAGAGTCACGTTGGTCTTCTGGCACCATTCAGCTAGTCCTCGCTCCCATGCAACAACTCCTCCTTCCCTGTCATTGGACCATTGACTGGAGCCATTTCACACTCTCCCTCGTTACAGGTGGCTCTCTACGTGACTGAACGTCTCCTGGCCAAGGAGGCCGGCCGAGGAACAGGCGGCTTCCTCGACGGGTTACAAGACACGGGCTTGGCACTCGACACACTGAAGGTACGGGGCTCAGATGGAGACGGAGTACAGATATCCCTGTAAGGGAGAGATTGGTCAGTGTACAGATATCTCTGAAAGAGACTGCTCAGTGGACAGATATCCCCCCGAGAGAGACACTGGTCAGTGTACAGCTATCTCCCTGAGTGAGTGAGAGAGAGAGAGAGAGACTGAGAGAGAGACTGGTCAGTGTACAGATATCCCCATAAGAAACATAGAAAACATAGAAAATAGGTGCAGGAGTAGGCCATTCGGCCCTTCGAGCCTGCACCGTCATTCAATATGATCATGGCTGATCATTCAACTCAGTATCCTGTACCTGCCTTCTCTCCATACCCCCTGACCCCTTTAGCCACAAGGGCCACATCTAACTCCCTCTTGAATATAGCCAATGAACTGGCCTCAACTACCTTCTGTGGCAGAGAATTCCAGAGACTCACCACTCTCTGTGTGAAAAATGTTTTCCTCATCTTGGTCCTAAAGGAATTCCCCCTTATCCTAAAACTGTGACCCCTCGTTCTGGACCTCCGCAACATCGGGAAAAATCTTCCTGCATCTAGCCTGTCCAACCCCTTAAGAACTTTGTAAGTTTCCATAAGATCCCCCCTCAATCTTCTAAATTCTAGCGAGTACAAGCTGAGTCTATCCAGTCTTTCCTCATATGAAAGTCCTGACATCCCAGGAATCAGTCTGGTGAACCTTCTCTGTACCCCCTCTATGGCAAGATGTACCCCCTCTATAAGTGTACAGATATCCGCCCGAGTTAAGGTGAGGGTGAGAGAGCTCTGTGATCTTTCTCCCTCTCCTCTCCAGGTCCTGTATTCGTGCTGTAACATCAGTCGAGACGCCTGTCAGCTTGTCGTGGACGAGGTTCTGCAAAACATTCTGTCAATGCTGGAGAAACAGGTACGTTTTACAGGCAACGTAGCACCGTCCTCACCCCTCTACACCTGCACGTCACACACACCGTCCTCACCCCTCTACACCTGCACGTCACACACACTGTCCTCACCCCTCTACACCTGCACGTCACACACACTGTCCTCATCCCTCTCGGCCTGCACGTCACACACACTGTCCTCTTGCCCTCTGGGACGGGGCGATGGGATCCCCAGGGGATGTGTGCTGCCTCTCCAGTCACCTCTTTCTCTGCTCCACAGGTCTGCCCCGACGACCCTGTTCAGTGCCACACCTTGGAGCTCTCTCTCTACCTGCTGTCGGTGCTGGTGATACAACTGGAGTGTGTCCCGGACTTGTGAGTTGTCCCCTTGGCTTCCGTCCGTCTGGTGGATCCCCCTAGGAATTCCCTGCGTTCCCAATCCAGGGATGCGCTCCACACGCTCCCGTCTGATGGGTTAAAGAGGAGGAGGTCGAGCCCTTGATCTGTGCCGACTGTCCCAGTGACATAATTGCATTGCTGCCTGCTGTCCAAAGCTGCCATTACCTGTCCCCTCCCTCCTTCCCTCCTTCCCTCCCCCCCTCCCCAGAGTCGAGATCAATCCCTCCCATCGCTACTTCCCCCCCCACCCCTCGCCACCTCCCCACCCCTCGCCACATCCCCACCCCTCGCCACCTCCCCACCCCTCGCCACCTCCCCACCCCTCGCCACCTCCCCACCCCTCGCCACTTCCCCACCCCTCGCCACTTCCCCACCCCTCGCCACTTCCCCACCCCTCGCCACTTCCCCACCCCTCGCCACTTCCCCACCCCTCGCCACTTCCCCACCCCTCGCCACTTCCCCACCCCTCGCCACTTCCCCACCCCTCGCCACTTCCCCACCCCTCGCCACTTCCCCACCCCTCGCCACTTCCCCACCCCTCGCCACTTCCCCACCCCTCGCCACTTCCCCACCCCTCGCCACTTCCCCACCCCTCGCCACTTCCCCACCCCTCGCCACTTCCCCACCCCTCGCCACTTCCCCACCCCTCGCCACTTCCCCACCCCTCGCCACTTCCCCACCCCTCGCCACTTCCCCACCCCTCGCCACTTCCCCACCCCTCGCCACTTCCCCACCCCTCGCCACTTCCCCACCCCTCGCCACTTCCCCACCCCTCGCCACTTCCCCACCCCTCGCCACTTCCCCACCCCTCGCCACTTCCCCACCCCTCGCCACTTCCCCACCCCTCGCCACTTCCCCACCCCTCGCCACTTCCCCACCCCTCGCCACTTCCCCACCCCTCGCCACTTCCCCACCCCTCGCCACTTCCCCACCCCTCGCCACTTCCCCACCCCTCGCCACTTCCCCACCCCTCGCCACTTCCCCACCCCTCGCCACTTCCCCACCCCTCGCCACTTCCCCACCCCTCGCCACTTCCCCACCCCTCGCCACTTCCCCACCCCTCGCCACTTCCCCACCCCTCGCCACTTCCCCACCCCTCGCCACTTCCCCACCCCTCGCCACTTCCCCACCCCTCGCCACTTCCCCACCCCTCGCCACTTCCCCACCCCTCGCCACTTCCCCACCCCTCGCCACTTCCCCACCCCTCGCCACTTCCCCACCCCTCGCCACTTCCCCACCCCTCGCCACTTCCCCACCCCTCGCCACTTCCCCACCCCTCGCCACTTCCCCACCCCTCGCCACTTCCCCACCCCTCGCCACTTCCCCACCCCTCGCCACTTCCCCACCCCTCGCCACTTCCCCACCCCTCGCCACTTCCCCACCCCTCGCCACTTCCCCACCCCTCGCCACTTCCCCACCCCCCGCCCTCGCCACTTCCACCCCCGCCCTCGCCACTTCCACCCCCGCCCTCGCCACTTCCACCCCCGCCCTCGCCACTTCCACCCCCGCCCTCGCCACTTCCACCCCCGCCCTCGCCACTTCCACCCCCGCCCTCGCCACTCCCCCCCCCTCGCCACTTCCTCCCCCCCTCGCCACTTCCTCCCCCCCTCGCCACTTCCTCCCCCCCTCGCCACTTCCTCCCCCCCTCGCCACTTCCTCCCCCCCTCGCCACTTCCTCCCCCCCTCGCCACTTCCTCCCCCCCTCGCCACTTCCTCCCCCCCTGGCCACTTCCTCCCCCCCGGCCACTTCCTCCCCCCCGGCCACTTCCCTCCCCCCCGGCCACTTCCCTCCCCCCCGGCCACTTCCCTCCCCCCCGGCCACTTCCCTCCCCCCCGGCCACTTCCCTCCCCCCCGGCCACTTCCCTCCCCCCCGGCCACTTCCCTCCCCCCCGGCCACTTCCCTCCCCCCCGGCCACTTCCCTCCCCCCCGGCCACTTCCCTCCCCCCCGGCCACTTCCCTCCCCCCCGGCCACTTCCCTCCCCCCCGGCCACTTCCCTCCCCCCCGGCCACTTCCCTCCCCCCCGGCCACTTCCCTCCCCCCCGGCCACTTCCCTCCCCCCCGGCCACTTCCTCCCCCCCGGCCACTTCCTCCCCCCCCTGGCCACTTCCTCCCCCCCCTGGCCACTTCCTCCCCCCCCTGGCCACTTCCTCCCCCCCGGCCACTTCCTCCCCCCCGGCCACTTCCCTCCCCCCCGGCCACTTCCCTCCCCCCCCGCCACTTCCCTCCCCCCCCGCCACTTCCCTCCCCCCCCGCCACTTCCACCCCCGCCCTCGCCACTTCCACCCCCGCCCTCGCCACTTCCACCCCCGCCCTCGCCACTTCCCCCCCCTCGCCACTTCCCCCCCCTCGCCACTTCCCCCCCCTCGCCACTTCCCCCCCCTCGCCACTTCCCCCCCCTCGCCACTTCCCCCCCCTCGCCACTTCCCCCCCCTCGCCACTTCCCCCCCCTCGCCACTTCTCCCCCCCCTCGCCACTCCCCCCCCCCCTCGCCACTCCCCCCCCCCCCTCGCCACTCCCCCCCCCCCCTCGCCACTCCCTCCCCCCCCTGGCCACTCCCTCCCCCCCCTGGCCACTTCCTCCCCCCCGGCCACTTCCCTCCCCCCCGGCCACTTCCCTCCCCCCCGGCCACTTCCCTCCCCCCCGGCCACTTCCCTCCCCCCCGGCCACTTCCCTCCCCCCCGGCCACTTCCCTCCCCCCCGGCCACTTCCCTCCCCCCCGGCCACTTCCCTCCCCCCCGGCCACTTCCCTCCCCCCCGGCCACTTCCCTCCCCCCCGGCCACTTCCCTCCCCCCCGGCCACTTCCCTCCCCCCCGGCCACTTCCCTCCCCCCCGGCCACTTCCCTCCCCCCCGGCCACTTCCCTCCCCCCCGGCCACTTCCCTCCCCCCCGGCCACTTCCCTCCCCCCCGGCCACTTCCCTCCCCCCCGGCCACTTCCCTCCCCCCCGGCCACTTCCCTCCCCCCCGGCCACTTCCTCCCCCCCGGCCACTTCCCCCCCCCCGGCCACTTCCCCCCCCCCGGCCACTTCCCCCCCCCCGGCCACTTCCCTCCCCCCCGGCCACTTCCCTCCCCCCGGCCACTTCCCTCCCCCCCGGCCACTTCCCTCCCCCCCGGCCACTTCCCTCCCCCCCGGCCACTTCCCTCCCCCCCGGCCACTTCCCTCCCCCCCGGCCACTTCCCTCCCCCCCGGCCACTTCCCTCCCCCCCGGCCACTTCCCTCCCCCCCGGCCACTTCCCTCCCCCCCGGCCACTTCCCTCCCCCCCGGCCACTTCCCTCCCCCCCGGCCACTTCCCTCCCCCCCGGCCACTTCCCTCCCCCCCGGCCACTTCCCTCCCCCCCGGCCACTTCCCTCCCCCCCGGCCACTTCCCTCCCCCCCGGCCACTTCCCTCCCCCCCGGCCACTTCCCTCCCCCCCGGCCACTTCCCTCCCCCCCGGCCACTTCCCTCCCCCCCGGCCACTTCCCTCCCCCCCGGCCACTTCCCTCCCCCCCGGCCACTTCCCTCCCCCCCGGCCACTTCCCTCCCCCCCGGCCACTTCCCTCCCCCCCGGCCACTTCCCCCCCCCCCGGCCACTTCCTCCCCCCCCCTGGCCACTTCCTCCCCCCCCCTGGCCACTTCCTCCCCCCCGGCCACTTCCCTCCCCCCCCGGCCACTTCCCTCCCCCCCGGCCACTTCCCTCCCCCCCGGCCACTTCCCTCCCCCCCGGCCACTTCCCTCCCCCCCCGCCACTTCCACCCCCGCCCTCGCCACTTCCACCCCCCCCTCGCCACTTCCCCCCCCTCGCCACTTCCCCCCCCTCGCCACTTCCCCCCCCTCGCCACCTCCCCCCCCTCGCCACTTCCCCCCCCTCGCCACTCCCCCCCCCCCTCGCCACTCCCCCCCCCCCCCTCGCCACTCCCCCCCCCCCCCTCGCCACTCCCCCCCCCCCCTCGCCACTCCCCCCCCCCCCCTGGCCACTTCCCTCCCCCCCGGCCACTTCCCTCCCCCCCGGCCACTTCCCTCCCCCCCGGCCACTTCCCTCCCCCCCGGCCACTTCCCTCCCCCCCGGCCACTTCCCTCCCCCCCCGGCCACTTCCCTCCCCCCCCGGCCACTTCCCTCCCCCCCGGCCACTTCCCTCCCCCCCGGCCACTTCCCTCCCCCCCGGCCACTTCCCTCCCCCCCGGCCACTTCCCTCCCCCCCGGCCACTTCCCTCCCCCCCGGCCACTTCCCTCCCCCCCCGGCCACTTCCCTCCCCCCCCGGCCACTTCCCTCCCCCCGGCCACTTCCTCCCCCCCCGCCACTTCCCTCCCCCCCGGCCACTTCCCTCCCCCCCCGGCCACTTCCCTCCCCCCCCGCCACTTCCTCCCCCCCCGCCACTTCCTCCCCCCGCCACTTCCTCCCCCCCCGCCACTTCCTCCCCCCCCGCCACTTCCTCCCCCCCGCCACTTCCTCCCCCCCGCCACTTCCTCCCCCCCTCGCCACTCCCCCCCGCCACTTCCCCCCCCCCCCCCGCCACTTCCCCCCACGCCACTTACCCCCCCATCGCCACTCCCCCCCGCGCCACTTCCCCCCCCTCGCCACTTCCCCCCCCTCGCCACTTCCCCCCCGCGCCACTTCCCTCCCGCGCCACTTCCCTCCCGCGCCACTTCCCCCCCGCGCCACTTCCCCCCACCCCTCGCCACCCCCCCCTCCATTGGCCGCTCCCCGGCCTGTGCCCAAGGAAGATGGGGCATGTGGCATATATTGTACATTCGTAAATACCCTCTCTAATCTCCCTCAACCCCCCCACCCCCCCCCCTTCTCTTTTCCCCCCTCTCTCCCCCTCTCTCTCACCCCTCTCCCCCTCTCTGCGGTTCCAGACTACAACAATCCGCTGGGATGATCTCTATTTTGCTCCGGTCTCCGCCTCACATGGTGAGTTAAATTGGACTGGGGATGGGGGCATGCAGGAGGACAAGTGGGGGGAAGGGGAAGAATGGGGTGAGGTTACCAGGGGAGGGCCGCTGTCTACCCTACACTCACCTCCCTTCTCTCCCTCCATTCACCTTGTCACCCGCTCTGATATCCTACCTCCCACACCCTCTCCTCCGGCATCTCTCCTCACCCTTCCCACCCGGCTCCCCCACCCTCCCTCCTCTCTATTCCTTTCCCCCCCTCATCACCTCTCCCCTCGTCTCCTCCTCCCCCTCTCTTTCCCCTCGTCATTCCCTCCCCCTCTCGCCTGGTCCCCCCCCCCATCCCTATGGGTGTACAAGGTTAATTACCGGGATGGCAGGAGAGAATGGAGTGGCTGGGCTTGTATACTCTGAAGTTTAGAAGGATGAGAGGCGATCTTATTGAAACATATAAGATTATTAAGGGTCTGGACACGCTAGAGACAGGAAACCTGTTTCCAATGTTGGGGGAGTTCAGAACCAGGGGCCACTCTTGAAGAATAAGGGGCAAGCCGTTTAGAACGGTGATGAGGAAACACTTTTTCACACAGAGAGTAGTGAGTTTATGGAATTCTCTGCCTCAGAGGGCAGTGGAGGCCGGTTCTCTGGATAGTTTCAAGAGAGAGCTAGATAGGGCTCTTAAAGATAGCCGAGTCAGGGGATATGGGGAGAAGGCAGGAACAGGGTACTGATGGGATGATCAGCCATGATCACATTGAATGGCGGTGCTTGCTCGATGGGCCAACTGGCCTATTCCTGCACCAATTGTCTGTTGTCCCCCTGCTTCTCCCCTGGGCTTCCTCACCCCTCCCACCCCCTCACAGAGTGCTGCCTCCCTCCTGTGGATGGAGTTGACTTCTCGAGGTTGTGCGCTGGAGCTTCACCTCGAGGACTTCCTGCCAGCGGCCCTCATCTCGCTGATCTCGGCCGTCCCGGTGAGTGTGGGGCGGGACTGTGTGGGGCAGGATGGGACGGGTCTGTGCGGGATGGGGCTGTGCGCGACGGGACGGGGCTTTGCGGGACGGGACTCTGCGGGACGGGAATGGACGGGATGGGACTGTGGGACGGGAATGTGCGGGAAGGGAATATGGGGGGGCGGGACGGGGCGGGACTGCTTGACGGGACGGGACTGTGTACGATGGGGCGAGAATGTGCGGGACGGGGTGGGACTGTGCGTGACGGGATGGGGCTGGAAGGGGCGGGATGGGACTGGACTGTGCGGGACTGTGCGGGACGGGACAGGATGGGCTGTGCGGGACAGGATGGGATGGGATGGGGCGGGACGGGACTGTGCGGGACGGGACGGGATGGGATCGGGCGGGACCGGGTGGGCCTGTGCGGGACGGAATGGGATGGGTGCGACGGGTCGGTGCCGTACGGTGCTGTGTGGGGCAGGACGGGACGGGGCGGGTCGGTATGAGGTGATGTGGGATGGCACACTCCCTTGTGTCTGACTCCTTTTTATATACACAAAGAGACACAATTGCACTTCATTTCATATTGAGAATACGTACTGGAAGAATCAATGCTGCCAGAGAGCTGTTTACAAACTTTGAGCAGTTCTTGCAGGAACGCATTAAAGTGAATGGAAAGGCTGGGAACTTGGGCAATGTGGTAACCATTGAGAGGAACAAGAGTAAGATCACTGTTACCTCTGAGGTCCCTTCTCAAAGAGGTACCTGAAATACCTCACCAAGAAGTAGCTCACCAAGAATAATCTGTGTGACTGGCTTTGCGTGGTTGCAAACAGTAAAGAGAGCTATGAGCTCCGTTACTTCCAGGTTAACCAGGATGAAGAAGAAGAGGGGGATGAAGATTAAGCCCAAACCTGGTCTGGACTTTTGTACAAATTATATTCAAGAATATTGGTTAAAAGGAAAAAAATAATAATAATCTGCCAGCTACAGCCACTCCTACGGCTTGAAGAGGCGCACTTAAATTCCTCACAAATCGAGCAAATATTTTTTTTAAAAAGCCTCTGAAGTGCGGCAATGATTCGAGCTCTAGAGTCTGTTCCCCTTCCACAACAACACCTTGTGGAATTTATCATCAAATGCTCCCAGCCATCAGAACCGGGAGTGTGTGTGGTAGGATGGTGAGGAGGGAGCTTCGCGAGGTGTGTCTGGACCTTGGAAGTGTGTCTGGTTTATTATTGTCACGTGTACGGAGGGAGAGTGAAAAGCTTTTTGTCACGTGCTATCCAGTCACTAAAAAGACTATACATGATTACAATCAAATGCGTCAGGCAGCATCTCTGGAGAGAATGGATGGGAGACCGAAGGATCGAGGCCCGAGACGTCACCCATCCCTTGTCTCCATCGATGCTGTTTGACCCGCTGAGTTACTCCAGCATTTTGTGTCCACCTTCGATTTAAACCAGCATCTGCAGTTCTTTCCTACACATTACAACCAAGCCGTCCACAGTGTACAGATACAGAATAAAGGCTAGAAAGTTTAGTGCAAGATAAGATTCAATAAAGTATGATTAAAGATAGTTCAAAGTATCTCCAATGAGGTGGATTGGAGGTCAGGACCGCTCTCTAGCTGGTGATAGGATGGTTCAGTTACCTGATAAAAGCTGGGGGGGGTATGGGAAATCCCTGAATCTGGAGGTGTGTTTGGCACATTTCTGTCCCTATTACTTGATGGGAGAGGGGACAAGAGGGAGTGACTAGGTTGAGACATGTCCTGGATTATGCTGGTGGCTTTGCCCAGGCACCGTGAAGTGCAGATGGAAGGAGGTTGGTTTGTGTGATGGTCTGGGCTGCTCTAATGAGGGGTACAGGCTGGGGACTCACCCCTCCAATCACATCTTCCCCTTCACATGGGGTCACCCCCATAACCAGTGCACATGTTCTCTGGGGGAGCAGCCCTGACAAGTCATGGGTCACCAACTTCACGTGGGCCTTGCCCCGGCATTCTGCATCTGCGAGGAAGCGTGAATCCCTGCCCCTTTCAGTTGCCCCTGGACTTCAGGCCTGTTCTGTGACCTAGAGGACATTCGGAGACATGGAACTGCAGGTGTACGTTTTTAAAAAAAGACACAAAGTGCTGGAGTAACTGAGCGGGTCGGGCAGCATCTCTGGAGAACACGGATAGGTCACGTTTCAGTTGGGATCCTTCTTCAGACAGTGTCCAACAATGGCCAGTCCCAAATAATGAAAGATGGAGATAGGTTGGATGTTTCCAGTAGTGGAAGAATCCATGACCAGAGGGCACAGCCTCATACATTGATGAACATACCTGTACATTGGAAATGAGGAGGCATCTCTGACCAGAGAGCGGTGAATCTGGAATTCATTGCCACACAAGGCGGTGGAGGTCAAGTCATTGGGTATTTTTAAAGCGGAGATTGACAGGTTCTTGATCAGCAAAGGTGTCAAGGGTTACGGGAACAAAGCAGGAGAATGGGATTGAGAGGGAACAATAGATCGAATGGCGGAGAAAACTCGATGGGCCGAATGGTCTGATTCTGCTCATCTGTCTTATGGTGACCGTGTTTCTGTATCTGTCTTGCAGCTTCCCATCACCCCACCGGGACACCTGGGCAGGTTCGATGCTTTACTCACCCTCCTCTTGCAGTTTGTGTCTCAGGTATGAATCCACTGGAGGCCTGGCACTCCCTCACATCCCATCTCACCTACATCTCTCTCTCTCTCTCCTCCTCCCCCAACTCCTCCCCCCCTCTCCTCCCCCCCTCTCTCTTCCCCCCTCTCTCTTCCCCCCCCCTCTCTCTCTTCCCCCCTCTCTCTCTCTCTTCCCCCCTCTCTCTCTTCCCCCTCTCTCTTCCCCTCTCTCTCTCTTCCCCCCTCTCTCTCTCTTCCCCCCTCTCTCTCTTCCCCCCTCTCTCTTCCCCCCTCTCTCTTCCCCTCTCTCTCTCTTCCCCCCTCTCTCTCTCTTCCCCTCTCTCTCTCTTCCCCCTCTCTCTCTCTCTTCCCCCCTCTCTCTTCCCCCCCTCTCTCTCTCTTCCCCCTCTCTCTCTCTCTTCCCCCTCTCTCTCTCTCTTCCCCCCTCTCTCTCTTCCCCCCTCTCTCTCTTCCCCCCTCTCTCTCTTCCCCCCTCTCTCTCTTCCCCCCTCTCTCTCTTCCCCCCTCTCTCTCTTCCCCCCTCTCTCTCTTCCCCCCTCTCTCTCTTCCCCCCTCTCTCTCTTCCCCCCTCTCTCTCTTCCCCCTCTCTCTTCCCCTCTCTCTCTCTTCCCCCCTCTCTCTCTCTTCCCCCCTCTCTCTCTTCCCCCCTCTCTCTTCCCCCCTCTCTCTTCCCCTCTCTCTCTCTTCCCCCCTCTCTCTCTCTTCCCCCCTCTCTCTCTTCCCCCCTCTCTCTCTTCCCCCCTCTCTCTTTCCCCCTCTCTCTTCCCCCCCCTCTCTCTCTCTTCCCCCCTCTCTCTCTCTCTTCCCCCCTCTCTCTCTTCCCCCTCTCTCTCTTCCCCTCTCTCTCTTCCCCCCTCTCTCTCTTCCCCCCTCTCTCTCTTCCCCCCTCTCTCTCTCTCTTCCCCCCTCTCTCTCTCTCTTCCCCCCTCTCTCTCTTCCCCCCTCTCTCTCTTCCCCCCTCTCTCTCTTCCCCCCTCTCTCTCTTCCCCCTCTCTCTCTTCCCCCCTCTCTCTCTTCCCCCCTCTCTCTTTCCCCCCCTCTCTCTCTTCCCCTCTCTCTCTCTTCCCCCTCTCTCTCTTCCCCCCTCTCTCTTTTCCCCCCTCTCTCTCTTCCCTCTCTCTCTCTTCCCCTCTCTCTCTTCCCCCCTCTCTCTCTCTTCCCCCCTCTCTCTTCCCCCTCTCTCTTCCCCCTCTCTCTCTTCCCCCCTCTCTCTCCTCCCCCCTCTCTCTCTCTTCCCCCCTCTCTCTCTTCCCCCCTCTCTCTCTTCCCCCTCTCTCTCTTCCCCCTCTCTCTCTTCCCCTCTCTCTCTTCCCCTCTCTCTCTTCCCCTCTCTCTCTCTTCCCCCCTCTCTCTCTCTTCCCCCCTCTCTCTTTTCCCCCCTCTCTCTCTCCTCCCCCCTCTCTCTCTCTTCCCCCTCTCTCTCTTCCCCTCTCTCTCTTCCCCCTCTCTCTCTTCCCCTCTCTCTCTCTTCCCCTCTCTCTCTCTTCCCCCCCTCTCTCTCTTCCCCCCTCTCTCTCTTCCCCCCTCTCTCTCTTCCCCCTCTCTCTCTTCCCCCTCTCTCTCTTCCCCCTCTCTCTCTTCCCCCCTCTCTCTCTTCCCCTCTCTCTCTCTTCCCCCTCTCTCTCTCTTCCCCCTCTCTCTCTTCCCCCCTCTCTCTCTTCCCCCTCTCTCTCTTCCCCCTCTCTCTCTTCCCCCCTCTCTCTCTTCCCCCTCTCTCTCTTCCCCCTCTCTCTCTTCCCCCTCTCTCTCTCTCTTCCCCCCCTCTCTCTCTTCCCCCTCTCTCTCTCTCTTCCCCCCTCTCTCTCTCTTCCCCCTCTCTCTCTCTTCCCCCTCTCTCTCTCTTCCCCCTCTCTCTCTCTCTCTTCCCCCTCTCTCTCTCTCTCTTCCCCCCTCTCTCTCTCTTCCCCCCTCTCTCTCTTCCCCCCTCTCTCTCTCTTCCCCTCTCTCTCTCTTCCCCCTCTCTCTCTCTCTTCCCCCTCTCTCTCTCTTCCCCTCTCTCTCTCTCTTCCCCCCTCTCTCTCTCTTCCCCCCTCTCTCTCTCTTCCCCCCTCTCTCTCTCTTCCCCCCTCTCTCTCTCTTCCCCCCTCTCTCTCTTCCCCCCCTCTCTCTTCCCCCCCTCTCTCTTTCCCCTCTCTCTCTCTCTTCCCCCCTCTCTCTCTTCCTATCTCTCTCTCTTCCCCCCTCTCTCTCTCTTCCCCCCTCTCTCTCCTCCCTCCACTCTCTCTCTCCTCCATCTCCTCCCTCCCTTCCTCCCTCTCCTCCTTCCTCCCTCTCCCCCACCATCTCCCTCCCACCCCCTCCCTCTCTCGCCCCTCACTCGCCTCTCTTCCTTCTCTCCTCCCTCTCTCCCTCTATTTCTCCCTCTCTCCCTCACCCTCTCGCTCCCTCCCCCTCCCTCTCTCTTTCTGTCTCCTCTCTCCTTCCTTCCTCCTCCCTCTCGCCAC
Organism: Raja brachyura; assembly: GCA_963514005.1. The sequence continues at coordinate 47,956,376 of OY740799.1, forward strand.
TCCCTCTACCCTCTCTCCTCTGCTCCCTCCCCTCTGTCCCTTCTCTCTCCTCCCACTCCTCTGCTCCACTCTCTCTCCTCCCCTCTCCTGTCTCCTCCCTCCTCTCTCCTCTCTCTCCCTCTCCTCCCCTTTCTCCTACCCCTTTCTCCACCACTCTCCTCCCCTTCACCCCTCCCCTCCCATTCTCCCCTCCCATTCTCCCCTCCCATTCTCCCCTCCCATTCTCCCCTCCCGTTCTCCCCTCCCATTCTCCCCTCCCCTCTCCCTCTCTTTCCTTCCTCTCTCTCCCTCTCACTCATCTCTCCCCCTCTCATCCATCTCCCTTCTCTCTATCCCTCTCCGCTATCTCACACTTCCCTCAATCCCCCTCTCTCCTCCCCCTCTCTCCTCCCCCCCTCTCCTCCCCCCCTCTCCTCCCCCCCTCTCCTCTCCCCCTCTCCTCCCCCCCTCTCCTCCCCCCCTCTCCCCCTCTCCTTCCTCTCCTCCCCCATCTTCTTCTCCTCTCCCCATCTCCCTCCCTCTCCATCCCTCCCACTCTCCTCCCTCACTCCCCTCCCTCTCCTCTCTCTCTCTCCTCTCCCTCTCCTCCCCTCACTCCTCCCCTGTCCACTTTCTCTCTCCCACATCTCCTCTCCCTCCCTCCTCGCTCTCTCCCTCTCTTTCCTTCCTCTCTCTCTCCTTCTTTCTCTCTCCCCTCCTCTCCCTTCTCTCTCCCCTCTCTCCTCCCTCTCATCTCTGTGCTCCTCTCTTATCTCTCTCCTCTGCCCTCCTCATCTCCCCTCCATCTCCCCCTTCCCTCTCTGCAGTGAGTTATTTAACTAACCTGACTACTGGTTTACGGATCCTGCCTGATCGTCTAACAGTAACAGGTGAACCAGGTTTAGGTGTTGACTCAACTGTAGGCTTGCTTGGCTCTGTTTTAGTGCACTAACTTTGACCAGAGGAATCTGTTTCTTTGTATGTACTAACTGAACCTTGTGCTTCAATCACAGTGGTCTCTTCCAACTCACATTCAGATAAAAAGTCAGGGATGAGGACTTCATGCTCAGTTGTTGGTTCATCTTTGGCTGGAATCATTTGATCAACATGAAGACTTTTGATCCTATTTCCAACTTCAACTAAGTATCTTTTTGTTCCACACACGTCCACTATTTTTCCAACATCCCATTTAACTGGACTGGACTTGTTGGGAGGACTGAGAACACAAACCTGCTCATCTGGCTTGAAGTTCCTCTCCTTTTTGTGGGAGTTCTGTACTTCAGCAAGAAACAAGCCAAACGATGTTTCATGCTGAACTTTGAACTATCCTGCAAAACGTGTTTCTTGAGAGCATCTTTGACAACTCTAACAGACCTTTCTGCCACCCTGTTGGAGGCTGGATGGTATGGGGGAACAAGTGTGTGTTTTACACCATTCTGCTGCATGAACTCTTTGAACTGTTCTGAACGAAACTGTGGCCCGTTATCAGAAACAGGTTCTTCTGGTAGACCATGGCATGCGAAAATCATCAACTCATCTGTGGTACACTCAGTAGTAGTGTTTGACCCCATATGCATAACCTCAATCTATTTGGAATGACTATCTACTAGTACCAGAAAGTGATCATTGCCTTTTTCACAAAAATCTCCATGAACTCTCTGAAAAGGTCTACTTGGCCGTGACCAGGGTTGCAGTGGTGTTTTTGGTGGTTTACTCTGGCAATTGTGGCAGACGCTACATTTGCTCACCAGTGACTCGATGTCGCTGTCAATACCAGGCCAATACACAAAACCTATGGCAATTGACTTCATGCTTACTCTGCCAGGATGTTCGGCATGAAGTTCGTTCATCATTTTGTTTCTCAAAGACTCTGGCACAACCACTCTAACTCCACTTAATGCATCCCTGCTCACACGATAATTCATGGCATTGATTATGCAAAGACTTCATCTCTGAGTTCAGAGCTGAGTTCAATCCACTATCGATTTCAGTCCATCAGTTCAATGTCTGTTCATAGACTCTCTTCATCGCATTGTCTTTCTCTGTTTCTGCTGCAATTTCTGTTGCAGTCACTGGAAAGTCTTCATTTACAACTTGCAGTGTGTAGATTGAGTTCTCACTTCCCACGTCAGGGTTCTCATGGGGCAACTGGGACAACGCATCTGCAACTGCGTGCACTTGGAGCTTCTGTACTCAACCTTGTAGTCACACTGGGACAGCAAAATTGCCCAGCGCTGCATCCTTGATGCTGCCATGGAAGGCATAGCTGACTTGGGACCAAGTATCACTAGCGTTGCCCAGTTACTCTGGTCTGTCTTCACGAGTACTCCATTACAATCTAACCTGTCGAGTTCTTCCTCCACTTGTTGCTTTGGTGCATATGGTACAGGTCTTGGTCGACAATACACAGGTCTCGCATCTTGCCCAAGTTGAATGTGTTCAGAGTACCCTGTTATTCCCGGGTAACTGTCAGCAAAAATGTTTGCATGTTTGCATTTGACGTTTTCAAGACGTGATTTGGACAAATCTACGCTGTAAATGTTCTTCCAGTCTAACTCTATTCTACTTAGCCAATCCTTTCCAAGGAGGTGTTTGGTGATTCGGGCCGAAACGTTGCCTATTTCCTTCGCTCCATAGATGCTGCCGCACCCGCTGAGTTTCTCCAGCACATTTGTCTCCTTTCCAAGGAGGGTTGGTTTATTTCTGTAGCTGGCCACTATGATGGGCAGTGTTATGGACAGTTCATTTGTCCCCATGTCTCCAGAACTTCGCCCGAGTAGGTTCTCAGCTTGACTTACTCTCAAACAATGAACTTTGTTACATACAGGTCTTTGCTCAATACCGAATAATTTGCTGCCGTGTCAATACACATATCGATTAACTGTTCATTAATCAATAGTTTAGTTTGTAAGTCCTTGTCTTGGCTGGTTGTAGGGTTATTGATGTTGGTTGCATAAATGGTGTCCAACCCAAGTTCATTTCCATCTGGGTTCACCTCCAAGTTGTGAACTTGTTTCTGGTGTTGTCTCTTGTTTCACGCTGGTTGTTGGTTTCCTGTTTTAAGCTTGGCCTGACATGCTGAGGCGATATTTCTTCCGGCAGTTATAGTACTTGGCCATTTTTAACGGACAAAATTGTGATGAGTGATGACCGTTGCAACGATAACAACTGGCTGAACTCGGCTCCCCACCATACTTGGTTTTGGTTTAGCGCCTCTTGGTTTGGCCATAGGCACTGCCTTGTGACTGTAAACAGCCACTGCAGTCTGTGGTGGACAAAACTCGCGAGCATTCTTTAATGCCATCTCCATATATTTCGAAAGTAAGATCTGGAGTGTTCATGAGTTTGGACTGAATTCGTTCATCCACTCGACCACAAACAAATCTGTCGCGTGGTGCGTGACCGAGGAAGATTCCAAGGTTACAGTGCAAAGTTACGTTTTTCAAGGCAACAATGTGCTCATTGATCGTCTCATTTTACGTCTGGTTTCTAGTGCCAAATTTATAACTTTATGCAATTTCCAGAGGCTTTGGGTTGGAGTACTCTCCCAACATCTTCATAATGTCATTGAATGGCATGACTTTTGCCGTTATGGGCGAAAGGAGATTCACGAGTGTGCCGTACACTTCAGGACCGATCTCCGTGAGCAAAATCGCTTTCATGCGTTCGCAAACGGATTATCTTTCCTTCGCCACTAATCTCCATTATATTGTTTGCCGTGAAAAACATGTTCGCTCGCTCCATATAGGAGCTGAACGACTCTACTCTTGTCAAAAGTGCCAAGGTTACCGATGTAGCCCATGGACGCCGCCATCATGTCGTTCTCTTTGTTTTTTAAAGTCTGTTAAGAAACCCCGATTTCCTATCTATTCTGGTGTAGTAATTCACCTAAAACGTAGCTGTACCAAGGCTATACAGCTTGAGGAACTCGACAAAATAAAACTCAGTCTAAAATCCTATATAATCCCAAGGACGCCATCTTGTCACGTAGACACAACATAGAGATCGCCTGACAAACGCTCGACGATTTGTACAGCTGCTGTTTTAAACTACAGTCGCATGCATGGAAGGATCTGCGGCCTATTGTGTCCAGTTCACAAACAACTGTGACACAGCTCCATATTTACTGTTTAAAATGTTAAACAATACTGCATGTTGCAAAACAATCCTGCACTGTATTTATAGGATGAGTTCACAAACTCTATCCCGTCCACGTTGCCAATTTTGTTATATTCCTGACGGCAGAATGAAGAACAAGACTTCCACACTGGTTGCTGGGATCACGAGAGAGTTTTATTACCCAGCATTCCCTGCTTATATTGAAGACCAAACCATTTATTACACATGAATATGTATGAATTCATTACACCCTGCGCTCTCCTGCTCTCTCTCCCCTGCTCTCTCTCCCCTGCTCTCTCTCCCCTGCTCTCTCTCCTGCTCTCTCTCCTGCTCTCTCTCCTGCACTCTCTCCCCTGCACTCTCTCCCCTGCACTCTCTCCCCTGCACTCTCTCCCCTGCACTCTCTCCCCTGCACTCTCTCCCCTGCACTCTCTCCCCTGCACTCTCTTCCCTGCACTCTCTCCCCTGCTCTCTCTCCTGCACTCTCTCCCCTGCACTCTCTCCTGCTCTCTCTCCCCTGCACTCTCTCCCCTGCTCTCTCTCTCCCCTGCTCTCTCTCTCCCCTGCTCTCTCTCCCCTGCTCTCTCTCTCCCCTGCTCTCTCTCTCCCCTGCTCTCTCTCTCCCCTGCTCTCTCTCCCCTGCTCTCTCTCTCTCCCCTGCTCTCTCTCTCCCCTGCACTCTCTCCCCTGCTCTCTCTCCCCTGCACTCTCTCCCCTGCTCTCTCTCCCCTGCTCTCTCTCCCCTGCTCTCTCTCCCCTGCTCTCTCTCTCTCTCCCCTGCTCTCTCTCTCTCTCTCCCCCTGCTCTCTCTCTCCCCTGCTCTCTCTCTCTCTCCCCCTGCTCTCTCTCTCCCCTGCTCTCTCTCTCTCCCCTGCTCTCTCTCTCTCTCTCCCCTGCTCTCTCTCCCCTGCTCTCTCTCCCCTGCTCTCTCTCTCTCCCCTGCTCTCTCTCTCTCCCCTGCTCTCTCTCTCCTGCTCTCTCTCTCTCCCCTGCTCTCTCTCTCTCTCCCCCTGCTCTCTCTCTCCCCTGCTCTCTCTCTCTCTCTCCCCCCTGCTCTCTCTCTCTCCCCCCTGCTCTCTCTCTCTCTCCCCTGCTCTCTCTCTCTCCCCTGCTCTCTCTCTCTCTCTCCCCTGCTCTCTCTCTCTCTCCCCTGCTCTCTCTCTCTCTCCCCTGCTCTCTCTCTCTCCCCTGCTCTCTCTCTCTCCCCTGCTCTCTCTCTCTCCCCTGCTCTCTCTCTCTCCCCTGCTCTCTCTCTCTCCCCTGCTCTCTCTCTCTCCCCTGCTCTCTCTCTCCCCTGCTCTCTCTCTCTCTCTCCCCTGCTCTCTCTCTCTCTCCCCTGCTCTCTCTCCCCTGCTCTCTCTCCCCTGCTCTCTCTCCCCTGCTCTCTCTCCCCTGCTCTCTCTCCCCTGCTCTCTCTCCCCTGCTCTCTCTCCCCTGCTCTCTCTCTCTCCCCTGCTCTCTCTCTCTCTCCCCCCTGCTCTCTCTCCCTTGCTCTCCCCCCCCCCTGATGTCTCTCTCTCCCCCCTGCTCTCTCTCACTCTCTCTCTCTCTCACACACAGGGAGCCGCTGCTGATCTCCTGCACTCCGAGCTCTGGCCTTCTCTATGGCAGCGAGTCGCTTTCACTCTGCATCTCCCCCTGGACCGTCCCATCATGGAGGGGGAGACCCCCCGAGCCGGCAGAGCCACCCCCACCCCTGACTGGATCTCGCTCTCCCCGTCTGGTGAGTTTCCACTTCCGTCTCCCCCCCCCTCCCCCTCCCCTTCCGTCTCCCCTCACCCCACACTCCCTCCCTCCCCCTCTCCCTCCCCCTCTCCCTCTTCCCTTCCCCTCTCAACCATCTCCCCTCCTCCTCACTCCCTCCCTCCCCCTCTGCCCCTCCATCACCCCTCCCCCGCACTCCCTCCCCCTCTCCCTCCCCCTCTCCATCTCCCTCCCCCTCTCCCTCTCCTTCCCCCTCTCCCTCCCCCTCTCCCTCCCCTTCCCCTGCACTCCCTCCCCCTCTCCCTCTTCCCTTCCCCTCTCAACCATCTCCCCTCCTCCTCACTCCCTCCCTCCCCCTCTGCCCCTCCATCACCCCTCCCCCGCACTCCCTCCCTCTCTCCTCCTCCATCACCCCTCCCCCGCACTCCCTCCCTCTCTCCCCCTCCGTCTCCCCTCCCCCCTCATTCCCTCCCATTCCGCTCTCCCCCTCCGCTGCCTCCCTCCCCCGTTCTCCCCTCCCGTGAGTCTCCCGGTCCCTCCATCCCTCTCTCCTCCTCCGCGCTCTTAGCTATAGGTTATACGGGCATTTGGATGGGCAAGGGCTGATTAGGGATAGTCAGAATGGTTTTGTACGTGGAAGGTCGTGTCACACAAAACTGATTTAGTTTTTTGAAGATTGGACGAAAAAGGTTGTGAAGGCAGATCTGCATGTATATATGGACTTTAGCCAAGCATTCACCAACATAGTTGGCTGCTCAGCAAGGTTCGATCGCATTGGATCCAAGGAGAGATAGCTGAAGGGGTAGAAAATTGGCTCACGGAGGATATAGAGGGTGATGGCGGAAGGTTGCTCCACGGACTGGATGCCTGTGACTAGTGGTGTGCCTCAGGGTTACTGCTTGTCATCTATATCAATACTGTTTGTCATCTACATCAATGGTTTTGTTGAGTTCATACAGGGCAAGATTAGCAAATTTGCTGTTGATACAAAAGTGGGTGGTTTCTTTGAAAAATCGTTGCAGGATCTGGATTGATTGGCCAGGTGGGCTGAGGAACGGTTGATGGAATTTAATACAGAGAAATGTGAGGTGTTGCATTTCAGGAAGTCTAGCATGGGCAGGACCTATACAGGGCTCTGGAGGTTGTAGAGCAGAGGGATCTGGGAGTACAGGTGCATGGTTCCTTCAAGGTCGAGTCACAGGTAGATAAGGTGGTCAAATGGCTTTTGGCACTTTGGCCTTCATCGGTCAGGGTATTGAGTATAGAAGTTGAGAGGTCATGTTGCAGTTGTATAGAGACCACATTTAGAATATTGTGTTCAGTTCTGGACACCATGTTATAGGAATGACGTTGTCCAGCTGGAATGTGTACAGAGAAGATTTACGAGGATGTTGCCAGGACTAGAGGGTGTGAGCTATAGCGAAAGGCTGAGTAGGCTGGGACTCTATTCCATGGAGCACAGGAGGATGAGGGGAGATCTTATTGAGGTGTATAATATCATGAAAGGAATAGATCGGGTAGATGCCTAGCTCCTTCTGCAAAACCTCTTACATATTGACAATTAAAAGGCCATGTGGACATCAACCTCTATTCAACCCTTTCCCAAGCCACAGACTTTCTGGAGCCAGGGTCCTCATGGTCTTGCAGCCTTTGCAAAAGATGACAAGCAGGTTTTGCGGAAGCAGAAATCCTCCATTTTGTCTGGTACCCAAACTATCTGATATATTTTCACTTCCATCCCTCTCACACGCTGCAATCCTCTCCATCATTCTCCCCCTCATACATTCTATCTTGCTCCAAGCCTCTCCTCTCCCCCTCCTGTGATTCCCAATTCATCCTTCCCTTCCCATTCCTCCTCCACCACATTGCCCCACTGACCACCTCTCTTGCTCTCCCCCTCCGCCCACATCATTGTCCCACGGACCACCCTTATCTCTCCCCACCCCTGGCTCTCCCCCACAACACTGCCGTTCTGACCCCTCTCTCTGTGGGACAGGGCTCCTGGCCTTCCTCACCATCGCTACACATGTTTTCACGGCGGCACCGTCCCAGTGCATCGCTCTGATGTCCAGTCCCACCAGCGTCGTCCTGACAA